>SEYY01023781.1:35000-40000 GCA_009176605.1 Armadillidium nasatum
GTAGATGCTGTTAAAGATGCTGTTCCATTTGTTGTTAATTTTGTTGCTAAAGATGCTGTTACACTTTTTAATTTTGTTGCTGTTACACTTGTTGTTAACTTTGTGGCTATACTTGCTTTCAATCTTATTATAAATGCTGTTATGATTTTTTGTTACGCTTGCTATTAAGACTGTTGCTAAATATACTAGTAAATATTCTAGTATATTCAACAACATCTGTCCTAAAATTTTCCATTACTTTTGCCGTTAGAATTGTTGTTAAATATGATGTTATACTTGCTATAACAGTATTAAACTTTCCGTTACTTTTGCTGTTAAAAGTAACTGCAAAAAACAGCATTCAACAACAGTTGCTATTGAAATTGCTATTACCTTTGCTTCTACAGGTATTGTTAAAAATGCTGTTACACTTGCTAGAAAATGCGCTGTTGAACTTGCTGTTACACTTGCTATTGGTACGTTAAAGTTGCTAAAAAAAATTGATGTTAAATAAGCTGTTAAATATACTGTTATTCTTACTGTTAAAAATGCTGTTACGCTTACAATAAAATGAGCTATTTAACTTGTTGTTACACTTTTTATTGGTACGTTAAAGTTGTTAATAAGATTGATGTTAAATAAACTGTTATATATACTGTTATTTTTACTGTTAAAAATGCTGTTACTCTTGTTCCTGTTGTTATATATACTAGTATTCTTCCTGTTAAAGCTGCAGTTTCATTCCTTACTGTTTTCGCTGTTAGCTCTCACTTGGGGAAAATTAAACTTTGAAATATTAGAAGATGTCTCGCTAATGGAAAGATATATTAGAACATTAAATAGAAAATGAAAGGAGATAAAGACAGCAATTACTTATACGAAAAACTGAATAGTTAATAAATATATAACTTGCAAAAGATAAAAAGGAAAAATAGATAACGATAAAGAGGAAAATAGATAAATAAAGGTAAAGGGAACAATAGATAAAGAGGTAAAAAAGGTAAAAAAAATAGGTAGATAAAGATAAAGAGAAAAATAGATAAAGAAGTAGAAAAAAGATAGATAAAGATAAAGAGAAAAATAGATAGATAAAGATAAAGGGGTAGATAAAGAATAGATAGATAAAGAGGTAAAAATAGGTAGATCAAAATGAAGAGGTAAAAAGTAGATAGATAAAGATAAAGAGAAAAATAGATAAGATGTAGAAAAAATATAGATAAAGATAAAGAGAAAAAATAGATAGATAAAGAGGTAAAAAATAGGTAGATAAAAATATAGAGATAAAATAGATAAAGAGGAGAAAAGAAGTAAAATGAAAAGAGATTGGGAATAATGGTAAATATAAGTAGATAGAAAAAATTAATTAAAATTTACTGTAAGATAAATGAAAGAGAATTTAGATAAAGAAAGCATCATAAAAGAAAGAGAAATGAGATAAATGGGACACTAGATAAAGATATGGAAAAAATAATGACAAAATAAATAAAATGGAAAATTAGATGAAGATTAGAATAAGGAAATTAAGATATTAATGGAAATAATTAGAAAACAAATAAGAATTTAAAGATAGAGTAAAATATACAGAGGAAGATTATTTAATGATAAAGACACGAAGATAGAGAGGATGAAGAAAAAATTGTAGATAAAGTTACAGATGAAGGAAAAATAAAGATCGTAAAGATAAATGCAAAGAAAAAGTAAAAAGAAAAAGAGATAAAAAATTATAATTATAATAAAGAGAAAGGAAAAAATAGAAAAGACATTAAAAGAAATTATTGATAATAAATAGATCAGTGAGTTAATTTATCTCTGGCTTAAGGGATCGAGGTCGCCCCTCGCTCTCGTGTGTGTACTGCAAAGTATACAAATCGAGGTGCTAACCCTCTCTCTCGCGTGTGTATTGCAAAGTATACAAATTGAAGCTCGAACCTCCGATCCAGTTACCTGAATGGACATAAAAAAAATTGTCGTTTGTAGGAGATTTTCTGTAATTAATTAATTAATTACAATTTACGGTAAGGTTATTATTACGCTAATCTCAATTCTCACATATCGCTTAAAAACAGCCAACATTTACAACATTCCACGCTATTCCAACACATAAAACATCACATTCTCCCTAAATTGCTCCTACAAGGAAGCTCCGCCCATTAAGGATTCGAAACCACTCCCACCGGTGGTCAAAAATATACTTGATTTGGCTGTAGCGGAGCAGGGTTACTCTATCCAAAATCCAAATAATCTGTTTAAATTATCAACTTGCTTTAAAATAACATCTAACTCAATTTCCACTGGATAAGAACTACAATAATCAAATAGGGCTTTGCCCGTGAATGACGGTGATAAAGATATAGATGATAAAAAAAAGAAAAGAAAAAAATCAGCATAGAAAAGAAAAATATAGATAAAGACTAGTAAGAAATTAAAGGAATTAGAGATTAATTTAGAGATAATGTTAAAATAACAAATTAAAGGTGAATAGGAAAAATTATTTTCATAAAAATAAAAAGATAAAGATAGAGATAAAAATAGATAATTTTTAAATAAAAAACAAAATAAAAATGCAAAAATAATGAATATAAATAATGAGGAAAAGAAAAATATATACAGTAGGTAAATAAAAATTAGATAATTTTTAGATAAAAATAAAACTAAACTAAAAATGTAAAAAGATAGAATATAAGTAAGGAGAAAAAGATAGATATATATACAATAGATAAATAAAATAGATAGGATAAGATAAAGATGTTAGTTTAAAATATTATTATTATTATTATTATTATTATTATTATTATTATTATTATTATTATTATTATTATTATTATTATTATTATTATTATTATTATTATTATTATTATTATTATTATTATTATTATTATTATTATTATTATTATTTTTATTATTACTATTATTATTTTTTATTCTATTATTATCATTACCATTACTATTATTATTATTATTTTTATTATTATTATTATTATTATTATCTTTACTATTAATATCATTTTTATTGTTATTATTATTATAATTATTATTATTAACATCATTAATATTTTAGCAATAAATATTAATATTAATGTTTTTATTATTGTTATTATTAAAATTATTATTATTATTATTATTATTATTATTATTATTATTATTATTATTATTACTTTTCATACTATTTTAATGTTTACTCTGTTATCATTATTATTATTATTATTATTATTATTATTATTATTATTATTATTATTATTATTATTATTATTATTATTATTATTATTATTATTATTATTATTATTATTATTATTATTATTATTATTATTATTATTATTGTTATTATAATCTTTCTCATTATTATTATTACTATTAATATTACTAATTTAATAAATAAATAAATTAAAATATAAAAATGAATGAAAATAAATAAATTCATTTATAAATGTATAAAAAGTAAATAAATCAATGAATAAATGAATAAATAGATAAATAAATAGGTAATTTAATAAATTAATAATAGGTAAAGCACACTTGAGTATTGAAGAGAAAGTACTTAAAGAAATAAATAATCGATAAATGGTTAGATAAATAGATAGATTATTTGGTAGAAAAAGATTGTTAATGTACAAAGGCAATATTCTATTATTTAAATTAATTATCTATATATATCTATCTATTTTTCTATATATCTATCTATCTATTTATATATCTATACATATATCTACCTAATCTATTTTTCTATTTATCAAATTTCGATCTATTAATCTATCTATTTATCTATCTATGTATCTATTTATGTATTTATCTATTTATGTATATATCTATTTATGTATCTATTTATCTATATATCTATTTATCTATCTATCTATTTATCTATCTATCTATCTATCTATACATACATACGCATCTACCTAATCTATTTTTTTATTTATCATCATTCGATCTATCCATATATCTATACGCACATACATACATATATCTCTCCCTAATTTATTTTTCTACTTATAATTTTTTAGCTATTTTATTTTATATTTATCTATCTGTCTTTATATCTATCTATTTTTCCTTTTATCCATCTATATACCTATTCGCCCATTTATCTCTACCTAATCTATTTTTCTATTTATCATCTATATATCTATCTATCTATCTATCTATCTATCTATCTATCTATCTATCTATCTATCTATCTATTATAAATATATGCAAATAGCATAAAAATGAAGTTTGTACATTAGTAAAAACTGAATTAATAGTCATTCATTATTCATTTATTTTTCATTGATCAATAATTTATTAACCTCGTTCCCTTCCAAAGAAAAAAATAAATAAATAAAAAAAAGTAAATAAAAAAAGTAAAAAAAGTAAAAAAAAAAATAAAAAAAAAATAAAAAGCAAGTTTATGACATGAATTTTCAAATTTCCTTTGGAAGGCCACAATTTTGTAGGGGAAGGGGGTTTTGGGGTATTGCCAGGTATTGGGAGGGGTGGGGAAGTCTTAAAGAAAGCAAAATTATCAGATATTTAAAATTCATTCGAGAATAATAGGGAAAATATATCTTTGAAAGGAAAATTAAGGAACCATAAGGAGGTAATAGGTTTGCTGTATTCACCCTTGGAAGGTTCATTGGCCATATGCGGCAAGATAACAATGAACGGGAAAGAGGAGAATAATATTGGACGGAAAGGAGAAAGAACGGAAAACGGAATAATACAATGAATGGAAAACTGAAAGATAACAATGAACTGGAAACGGATGAATAATATTAGACTGAAAACAGAAAGAACGGAAAAAGGAAAGATAACAATAAACGGAAAACTGAAAGATAACAATGAACTGAAAACGGAAGAATAATATTGGACAGAAAGGAGAAAGAACAGAAAAAGGAAAGATAACAATAAACGGAAAACTGAAAGATAACAATGAGCGGAAAACGGCAAGTAATATAAAAATGAATGGAAAACTGAAAGATAACAATGAACGGGAAAACGAGAATAATATTGGACGGAAAGGAGAAAGAACGGAAAACTGAAAGATA
>SEYY01023782.1:7500-40000 GCA_009176605.1 Armadillidium nasatum
GATTGAATATAAATTGCTACAATGTTTGCAAAGGAGAACGAAGGAGGCAGAAGTGGAGAAAAAGAAGAAAGTTATCTTTGCTTCTATTGATTACTTCTACGACATTAAACTTAAGTTTCATTTTCTCAAGGCTATATACAAAATTTCTCTCTCTCTCTCTCTCTCTCTCTCTCTCTCTCTCTCTCTCTCTCTCTCTCTCTCCCTCTCTCTCTCTCTTTTTTTTTTTTTCTTTTTCTTTCTTTATTTCTTATTTCTTTCTTTTTCCTTTTTTCTTTTATTTTTTTCTTTTCTTTTCTTTTTTTCTTTTTCTTTTTCTTTTTCTTTCTTTCTTTCTTTCTTTCTTTCTTTCTTTCTTTCTTTTCTTTCTTTCTTTTTCTTTCTTCTTTCTTTCTTTCTTTTTTCTTTCTTTCTTTCTTTCTTTCTTTCTTTCTTTTTCTTTCTTTCTCTTTCTCTTTCTTTTTCTCTTTCTTTTTCTCTTCTTTTTTTCTTTTTCTTTTTCTCTTTCTTTCTTTTTCTTTCTTTTTCTCTTTCTTTCTTTTTCTTTTTCTTTTTCTTTTTCTTTTCTTTTTTTTTTCTTTTTGTCTTTTTTTTTTTTTTTTTTTCTTTCTTTTTTCTTTCTTTTCTTTCTTTCTTTTTATTTTTATATATTATATATATATATATATATATATATATATATATATATATATATATATATATATATATATATATATATATATATATATATATATATATATATATATATATATATATTAGAGGACCGACCGGGACCGGGATTGGCTAAAGTTTGTAGAGGTCAAAAGCACTGAAATATTAGATTAAGAAAATTAGATATAATTATAATTGAGATTTATTTAATTATAAGGACGTAATAGAATAGTCAACATTCACGTCTTAAATTAATAATTTATGTGCATTTCCTTCGGAAAATTTTCAGAAAATTACAGATTTTGTAAAATAAAAGTTAAAAAGTACAAAAAAATTTTATAATTTTTTTCCTGATTCACAATAGTGATTCAACAGATTTACTTAGGTAAGACCCTAAGGTAAAGTTTGAAAAAATGTAAGATATAAAATTATATATCATTGCTATTTTATTGTTGTATATCAAACTTATCATTTAGCTACATTATTTCAAAATTATTATTTTGTTCATATTTCAGTCACTATGGCTAAATATGAGCTTCAGCAGTATGGGAGTACTTTACAATGTTTCAGAATAGACTCGTAATAGCTACATGTAACATCTGCAGTCAGGAAATTAGAAGAGGACCCCCGGGTGCCCCATGTAAAAAATTTTCAACCAAATCTTTATGGGGGTATCTAAAATCAAAACAAAGATGAACATCCACTAGTAGAAGAGGAACTGTCAAAAGAAACAGAAAAAAAGAAAATATTGAAAAAATAAGAAAAAAAAATCTTAATTTTCTTATATTTTGTTTGATTTAATCCACCAATAATATATAATATGCCATTTTAACCCCAGCAGGTAAACTCTGGTCTATTATATATATATATATATATATATATATATATATATATATATTATATATATATATATATATATATATATATATATATATATATATATATATATATATATATATATATATATATATATATATATATATATATGCGGCTCCGTAGCTCAGTCGATCAAGCACTCGTGATAGCAATCGAGAGGTCCAGGGTTCGAGGCCTGGCCGGAGCGGGAAATGTGAGCGATTTCTCCTTGCGAATAGCTCCGAATGACTCAGTCGTTGAACGAGTACATCAGTGGAGTGCTCTTGCCACTGATGGGAATAATCTCCGGCATCAGCGATAGGCCTGGCCCAGCCAGCGGTATCCGCCGTGGGCCCTTGAAACCCAGGGATCTTCCTCGAAAGATCCCACTGACAGGACTTAGTCCTACCTGGGGGAAGGTGATTATTTATATATATAATATATATATATATATATATATATATATATATATATATATATATATAATATATATATATATATATATATATATATATATATATATATATATATTATATATATATATATATATATATAATGGAAACACTTGTAATTTTTTTAACAATGTGTTAAATGTACTAATCTCTATGCACGCAGGTGTATGTACACAGGATTTTATGTAGGTTTTTTAGTTCTTCAAATGAACAAAAAGTGAATCAAACCACAGACAATGAACAAACTAACGAATAATTAATATTTTTTTTTCTAAATATAGCGATTTTTTTCTTAGGTAATATTGCTTTTATCCAATTATTTAAAATGCTCACGCTTCCGCTATTATTATTGAGCACTTTTAAGGCGAGAATTTTCTGTGAGTCGTGCTCAAATTGTAAAAACTGGGCAATGTCCTAACTAATCGTTGGGACAAGTTTCAAAAAATGCCACAACAAATTTTTTTTTTCAGTTATTTTCTTATTAGAAAATAAATCGGTGAAGCAACTTTCTTATGCTTAACATGTCTTTTTCCCTATTGAAAATTTTACTGATACATTTTTTGCCACTTGTCCAACGATTCGTTAGGATAGTTTTTGTAGTGTTGTTTTTAGTATGGTAGTTTATAACGGGTTCCCAACCTTTTATTTGCTTGCAGACACCCATATACTCTTATGAAATATTCATAAATTAAATTTTTATTTATAGGTTAGTAAAAGCTAGTAAATAATTATTCCAATTCAGCCTTCTGTGGTCCCCTGGGGGTCCTTGTAGAACCCTCTCAAAGCTTCTGTGGTCCCCTGGGGGTCCATGTAGACTCCATCAAAGCTGTGGTCCCCTGGGGGTCCTTGTAGACCCCCTTAAAGCTTCTGTGGTCCCCTGGGGGTCCATGCAGACCCCATCAAAGTTTCTGTGGTCCCCTGGGGGTTCTTTTAGACCCCTCAAAGCTTCTGTGGTCCCCTGGGGGACCATGCAGACCCTATCAAAGCTTCTGTGGTCCCCTGGGGGTCCTTGTAGACACCCTCAAAGCTGTGGTCCCCTGGAGGCCCTTGTAGACACCCTCAAAGCTGTGGTTCCCTGGGGGCCCTTGTAGACCCCCTCAATGCATCTGTGGTTCCCCTGGGGGTCCTTGTAGCCCCGGTTAGGAAACTCTGGTTTATAATGTTCTAAACCTCTTATAGGACTTTATATTCTGTAAATAATTTTCTCCTGAAGACGGAAGCGTGAAATTAATGGGTAGAATATCTTCGATATTTTTTGTATTTTTTTTAATTAAATTTATTTGACTTTTTAATTATTTGTTGACAATATTTTTTATTATTATTATTCGTTTTCCTCGATATCAGTTCATAGGAGAAGGAAGAGGTTTCGAAACGCACATTTACTGTGAAAAAAAAAAAAACTAATGAAAACGAATATTTCAAAATATCTAAAAGTGTTTCGTTATTGTAATTAATTCGTTTGGATTCTTATTATAATCAGGGAGCTACAGGACCGATGCTGTGGAGACGCAATGTTTTTGGACGGAACCAGCCCTCCACTAAAGCTTTATGTGAAGTCAGTTAAAAAAAAAAGTATTGTTTTTAAAAAAAATTTTATATTTATAAGTAAAAATAAGTAGGTTGTATGATTTACATGTAACTACGTAAACATCATGACTTTGAATTAATGATTTTATAAGTGTAAAGAGTGCAGGAGGCTATTGCTGGGGGGGAAGTCGTAACCGGGCAATTTTTTTAATGATTGTTCCAGAGTCAGTAAACAAAAACAAAAAAAATATACTGGCTCCGTGACACTGCTTATAGGTATAACTGAGAGAGAGAGAGAGAGAGACTGTATTTTTAATTTTTTATGCAGACTGGCAGCCAGGCACTGATAAAATGCTATTTGGTTTATCTTCATTTTGAGCAAGTACATGAGTGTACGCACACGTTCATACGTGCACATACGCCCAAACTAAATCTTAATATGCGGGTTGGAGATTTTGTGATGTTTTAATTTGATTGATGGTTGTTGAATTCTTTTTGTAGGTAGTATCTTCATTTTGCTCGTTTTCTTTTTTTTTTTTTTTTCTTTTTTGCTTTATTATTATTAGTAGTAGTAGTAATAGTAGTGTAATCAGTTTTTCAATATTTCAGCACCTATTTCAAAGTATAGACAAAAATTTAACTCTTTTTAAGTAAGTTAAAAAAAAGTTATTTATTCATTTTAAAAGAAATAACAGGATAAATTTAAAAAAAAAATTTTTTTAAATTGTTTATTGATTTATTTTTTTTCGTGTAACGGCGAAAACAAGAGCAGAGTTAACAAATTTAAATATTTTTCTCGTTAATTTACAGTATAGTTCGTTAAATTTCGATTTAAAATTTTACACCAAAATTAGTGTGAATTTTTAACAGATAATTAGCATGAGTTATTGAGTGCAGACAAGACACGTCAGTGAATTTTAAAATGATTTTGAAATTTTTGAATTCGTTATTTTTCAAACTAATTTTGAGATAGGACCTGATATATATATATATATATATATATATATATATATATATATATATATATATATATATATATATATATATATATATATATATATATATATATATATATATATATATATATATATATATATATATATATATATATATATATATATATATATATATATATATATATATATATATATTCCTCCATCTCTCTACTCGACACAATCTTCCACACAACTATGATATCTTCGAAAACACTCAACTCAGACCTTCATCTGTTCTTAAAATTCTCGGTGTTTCCTTTTCTTGTGATCTTTCTTGGAAGGACCACATTACCTCTCTTTCTAAACAAGCTTCTAAGAGGTTAGGTGTTCTGAGGCGCCTTCAGTATTCCTTCATTCCACCCCAGTTGCTTGCTCTGTATAGGAGTGTTGTTCGCCCCTGTATGGAGTATGCTTCGCACATCTGGGGTGGTTCCACACATACAGCTCTCCTAGAGAAGGTGGAGTCTAGGGCATTTCGTCTCATCAACTCTCCTGCTCTTACTAACTCTCTTCAATCTCTTTCTGCCCGTCGAATTGTTGCGTCACTCTCTCTATACTATCGCTATTACAATGAACACTGCTCTTCTGAACTCTCTCGTCGCATACCTCCTCCACTGAGAAGGGCTCGTGCGACTCGACTTTCTACACAGTCTCATCCTTTCTCTGTCCAACTCTCTGATCCCAGACTTAACCGCTATGCTCTGTCCTACATGTACTCTACTGGTAAAGTCTGGAACACACTCCCTTCTTCTATTTTTCCAACTTCCTATGACTTACACACCTTCAAACGTCGTGTATCAGGTCACGTCGGCCTTTAATCCGACCAGGCTTCCGTTTTTCCCAATAACTCTGGTGGAATTTAGTAGGCCTCTGGCCTTTGCCCACCAGAGGTGATATAAAATATATATATATATATATATATATATATATATATATATATATATATATATATATATATATATATATATATATATATATATATATATATATATATATATATATATATATATATATATATATGTTGTGCGTATGTGTTAACTTAAAGGTTTTGTGTAGCATTGACCACTTGTGAAAACATGAGACTAATTTTACAGGTTTACAAAAGGGAGTTTATATTGTCAGGTTCTTTAGAAGTTTTGAACAAATATAAACAGACATTTTCTTTAACCCTTTTAGCCCAAATGTTTTTCACTTACAAATAATTAAGTTGTCTTTCATGTGGATCACACACATACATGCGCGCGAACACTCATGTGGATCACACACATACATGCGCGCGTGCACACAGATTCAAGCTATTTATTTTTATTTACTATGTTTTACACCTTCAAAGTTTAGACCGCATTTGTGTAGTATTTTTCTTTTTAAATAGAGAAAATTTACCGTTCGTTTTTTTTTTTTACTCTTTTACGACAATGGTTTTTGATTGTTTTGATTTGAGAATCTTCCTTTGTAACTGTAGTTAAGAAAACAGAGTTTTGCATTTGTTTGTCATAGTAAGTGCACAATAAAGTATATTTTATCTCCCTTCAAATGCACGGTCATGAAAATGAAATATTTTATATTGAAGGTGCTACGATTAATCGGTATATAATTGGTAATCGGCTTTATTGTATTTTCATTGTTTTTTTTAGATTAATAAGGCAAGAAATAATGGGGAAATATATAATAAGTTAACCTTGACATTACAGATTATTACCCTAACCTGATTCTTTATGAATTTATTACCATATTTTTTTTATTTTATTTTTTTTACTGCCTAGCAAGCAAATATTTCCCTTACTCATCTTTTATAATCCTTTTTTATTACAGCAGTAAAACACAAATGTTCGATTAAATTTTGTTTATAAGAGATACAGGAAACATAATATCACATTAAAGCAAAATTTGAGATAGGGTCAAAATAAAAAATATTTAAATTTTTTTTTTTTTTTTAAATAATGTAGAAGAAAATAATTGCAACGTATAAGGGCCTATTTCATTTTAAATTTTATTTTAAAAATAAATGATATTATATAGATCAAAGACAGTTTTTATTCACTTATTATAAATTCTTCATTAATTAATACAGAAATAATTTTGTCATTCGAAATCCAGTTGGGGAACAGTCATTAATTTACCATACCTTTATTGGTACATCCCTAGTTTAAATTACAAGTAATGTTTGGTAATGGTATGTGGTTTCATATATATATATATATATATATATATATATATATATATATATATATATATATATATATATATATATATATATATATATATATATATATATATATATATATATATGTAAGAATGTAGGAAAAAGAGAGTAAGAAGCCACAAGGGCCCATCAAAACTGTTTCAGTCAAACATGCAACATGTAAAGTATATTACGTAACTTACAATATATGAAATTAACAAGCACTAGCAAGCAACCACACCCAAAAGTTAGTCAATACTGTCCTATTTAATAACTGATTACCATCCCACAACTTTGGCATAGTTATGATGTCCAAACCATGCACATACCTATCTAGTCTTGTTTTAAATGTTGCAAGTGTATCACACTCAGCAACTTCCTGTGCAAACGTTGCAAAAATCAAAAAAAAATATTGCTGAATGAGTATTTTCTTACTTCAAAATGACTTTCTCACACACACACACACACACACACACACATATATATATATATATATATATATATATATATATATATATATATATATATATATATATATATATATATATATATATATATATATATATATATATATATATATATATATATATATATATATATATATATTAACCAATTTTCACCAAAGCCGGAGAATATTTTAATCATGATCGATTAAAGGCCAACATGTCCAGATACACTGCGTTTAAAGATGTGCAAGTAAAAGGAAGATAGGAAAATAAATATGGAGAGTATTATAGACGTTCCTAATAGAGTACATGTAAGATTGATCATAGCGGTTAAGTATGGAGTCAGAGAGTTGGACAGAGAAAGGATTAAAATGTGTAGAAAGGCTAGTCGCAGGAGCCCTTCTCAGTGTAGGAGGTATGAGACGGGATAGTTCTGAAGAGCAGTGTCCGTTGTTATGGCAATAGTGTGAGAAAACTACACAACAGTTTGACGAGATGAAAGAGATTGCACAGAGATAGTATTAGCGAAAGAGTATACAAAAAAGGAAAAGCCCTAGACTCCACCTTTTCGAGGAGAACTGTTTGAGTGGAATGACCCCAAATGTTTGAGTCGAACTCCATACATAGGAGTAAAACAGCTATATATAAAGAGCAAGCAACAGAGGTGAAATGAAGAAATTCCGAAGTAGTTTTCAGAACACCTTTTAGAAGCTTGTTTTGCAAGAGAAGTAATATGATATTCCAATAAAGATCACAAGAAAAAGAAACACCGAGGATAGTAAGGACAAACAAAGATTTAAGTTGTGTGTTTTCGAAGTTGACATCATAGTTGTGTGGAAGGTTGTGTCGTGTACAAAGATGGAGGAATTAAGTTTTTGAGTCGTTGAAAACGACCATTTTTTTCTCTGCCCCAATTTTAAATACGAGAAATTTCATTAGTTAGTTACTCCGTGCATAAATAAATTCCTGTTGAGAGGGGCGTCATAGGACTTTATAGGTGATAAAGTAATTAAAAGGTCCTTAATGAAAAGAAAATATATATATATATATATATATATATATATATATATATATATATATATATATATATATATATATATATATATATATATATATATATATATATATATATATATATATATATATATACATACTTTTTTACTATTCATTAATGTCCTTTTTAATTACTTTATCACTTATCCACTCCTATGCCGATAACTTCACCCTTTTTAACTCCTTTCAGTCTGAAAGACGCCCCTTCCTACAATTAATTTATGCAAGGAGGGTGACCTTGGAGTAACTAACCACTGAATTTTCTCTTATTTAAAATTAGGGCAGAGAAAATGTTACACAAAGACTTTCACTTCTATCCATTTAAAATGATGGTTGTGCAAGAACGCAAATGCGACAGACTGGTTAAGTTGCTTGAGTTAGGAGAGAATATTCTAGGAATATGCTCTATTGTAATTAATCTTGTGCAATGTTGAAGTTCACTTTCCCTTAGAGTGACTGTGTAAGCATGCAAGCAAGTTTCACTACTGGTCTGAAGACAACCCTCGCATGCTACACGAAAGACTGTTGCACTCCGAACGAGTGACTGTGTAAAGCGGCGTGGCTATGTTGGCATCATGGTTCCTTATTTCTTACAAGAGGGAGGTGTTTCTGTTACCGTAACCTCTGTCCATTACATTCATATGCTCGAAAAGCAATATAACACACAATCAGGGTTGTCAATATAACCCTGAGCTTGAAGAACGTAGTGTGTTTCAGCAAGATGGAGCTACAGCACATACAGCTCAAAGATCATTGCAATTTTTAAGTTTCCAGAGCGGCTGATCTCGTTGTGTGATGATGTTGGTGTCTTCTGACCTCACCCCTTGTGATTTTTTTCCTGTGGAGCTACTTAAATCATGAATGTGTACTCATCTACCACAAACTCTTATGATTATTATTAAGCGATAGATAGCCGCTTTTCTACCTGACATGTCGCATCGAGTCATGGCAGTGTTCAAAAATTTACTCCAAGAGTGTACAGATAAAGAAGGCCAAAAATTTTGAGAATATCATCTTTACAACATTATGACTTAAAACAGTTTTAAATGAAATTTCATGAGTGCAAATAATATTTTGTTACCTTTAATCATTGCTTTTTATTTACCTTGGAATTTTTTTTGGGGTGTGTGTGTGAAGGGTGGCCACCCTATATATATATATATATATATATATATATATATATATATATATATATATATATATATATATATATATATATATATATATATATATATATATATATATATATATATATATATATATATATATATATATATATATATATATATATATATATATATATATATATATATATATATATAATATATATATATAATATATATATATATATATATATATATATATATATATATATATATATATATATATATATATATATATATATATATATATATATATATATATATATATATATATATATATATATATATATATATATATATATATATATATATATATATATATTATATTATGTTTCAGAGCAAATCATTATGACTCCCAAGGGTAAAACCACGAGTTCGACGACAATTTTAGTCGAGAGACGCCAGAAATCTTCTGTAGAAAAACACAAGAACGCTCACGTAGGGGGAGGACAACATTCCGGCATTATTATTAACAAAGATTTTGCTACTGGTAAGAGTATGTACGGTATGTTTGACAAAAGAGTTACCCTTTTGTTTGTAATGTTTATTTGTTTAGCCCTTCCTTTTATGGAAAGTTGTTTATATAAGTATGTAATAATTTTGAGAAATTTTAATCGTTATATTTTATCTGATTATATATTAAATGACTGTAATTTTTATATCAATTCGTTGTGCTTTTGTCCTGCTCTACATAGAAAATGGTGATATTTCTAACCCACAACTGCAGTTGGAATTTAAAGTATTTTTATTGAACGAGAAAACCCAACTGCATACACAAGAGAGTCGGCCAGCTGCGGTTTTGGTTTAAGTATAATATAGATGAAGAAGAACAAGCAAGAACTGCGCAAGATTTCTTTAAAGAACTTGTAGCACCTCTTGAATTTCCCCGAGGTGAGAAATTTTTTTATTTATTTTTTTCTTCTCCATAATGCAAGGACTTGATAACAAGAATACGGTTAAGAGTACTTGACATTTACTATTTATTTGCAGATTATGTCGGTTTTATCAAGAAAATAATGAAGATGATGCAGTTAAAATATTCACAAATTCGAAAAATTGAAATTGAACTTCGCCAGTTATCCGAATCTGAACATTTACCAGAAAGACCTTGTAAGTTTTTTATTTTTAAACTTTTTTTTTAATTTGAGTTTAGTATCTCGTTATTTAAAGAGGAAATGTAATTCAAGATATTTGTTTTTGCCCTTTTATTTTATATTTATGCAACTTTATCACCATAACAATACTCCTAAATTATTATTGGTTTAAATGTATATGCTCAATAAATACACAAATTTAAATGTCTTATATAGTTGCCAACAAGAAGCTATTATAAGAGTTCGTTAATTTTTTTTTTTTTTTTTCTCGAAATGAAACCTAATCTTAGTTTCAGGTTGTTTCTATTCGAATATTAATTAGTATTTAAGGAGTTTTCAGTTCAAAATAGATTAAATATTTTTTAAAAACTTTAATATTTGTTATTAAATAAATATTGTCAAAGAATGTTGCATATTTAAAATAAAAACATAACATTACATACGAGTAGAATGGCTTTAAATTTTTGTATTTTTTATTGATTGTAAACTACACTTCTAAGTAGTAATTTAAATTAATTGATTTAAACTATTAAATAAATACTATAATTCAATAAATAAAATCTTAAATTAGTTTTACCTTTGTACTACCACAACTTTTATTCTTTTATAGCGAAACCAAGGTCTCTATTATACACTGTAGGATTCAAAATACCTGTAAAATATAAAGGTGATAGGTGTGAAGCTTATAAAGTAAATTAAAAGTGTGCCTTTTAGATAACATAGTTCCAATATATTGATAACTAATGATTGGTGTTATGAACGTGTGACTAATGGTCTTTTAACCATTTATTAATTTTATATACATAACACTACAAAAGTATTAAATTTCTTTTTTTTTTATTATTGAAATTAATGAATGTTGAAGTAGTAGAAGTAATATTTAATCAATGTAATTAATTTGTTATAATATTGTGTGCCGTTTGAAATTTACGTAACATTTCTATTATTATGCAGCAATTGTAGTGTAGAATGCTTTATTATAATTGTGTGTTTAATTATTATTATTATTATTATTATTATTATTATTATTATTATTATTATTATTATCATCATCATCATTATTCAGATTTGTATATTTTATACCAATATTTTAATTTTTTACATTAATTTAATGAGGTGGTTCCCCCCCCAAAAAAAAGATATAAAGAAATTATTATCATCATCCTCTTCTTATTCACTTTTACCATGTTTGGTATAATATTTCTAATTACTTATTTACAGGCGAAGAAGCCAATGAGACCCTAAGTGAAGAAAAGCTCCTTGAAATCATAGAATCTGCATATCCAAATCCCATTATGATTAAAGATGTTTCTAAGTACGTATACTCTATATAATCATTTAAGTTGTATAACAGGAGGAGAAAAAGAAAGAAAAGAAGTAATGTCTGGACAAAAGAATATGAAAGAGATATTCTAAAGGGAAGATAATAGTGGAGAGACTTTGGAAATAAACTTGGAAATAAAAAAAAAGATTAAGTATAAAAATATCAAATAGAGTTGATTATATTTATAATATATATAATATATAAGACAAAGAACTGAGAGAAAGGGAAAGTTTATCTTATATATATTATAACTATATAAATTATTATATTATATAAAATAAAATTAACTGAGTAATGGAAGTATAAAAAGATTAGGCAACAGAAGAAGGAAATGAAATGAAAATTTAAAAAGGGTTATCAACCGAAGACAGAAATTTAGATAAAGGAATAGAAAATGGGAGGATGAATAAAGAGAATTAGGATATTCTTAATGTTAATTAACTCCTGGTCCCGCATTGGTTCTTAAACCCTAATCACAAAGATAGAGGCTCATAAGAAAAGAGATTTTAAGGAGATCTATTTGTTAAATAATGCCAAAGAGGCATATTTAAATACCCAGGGTATACTGTAGATAGAAAATAAAGCATATATTTCAGTAAATTAATATATATATATATATATATATATATATATATATATATATATATATATATATATATATATATATATATATATATATATATATATATATATATATATATATATATATATATATATATATATATATATATATATATAAAGAGGATATTAAGCCACACCCTTTTACTAGCAATAAATTTAAATAATACTTTCTTTGATTGATATAATATATTGCAAATTTTATTTTTTTAATAAGTTAAATAGACTCAATTTTAAGTTACATTGTTTATGAATATATTACACTTTTGATATTAGATTAGTGGTTTATTAAGCTAGATGAGTTTTAGTATATTCCTCACACCATATTACATTGCTCAATCACATAAGTAGGGAGTCAACTTCTTTTAAACGCATCTTTATTTTACAATTAACAGACGATGGTCCGCTTCCAGTGAAGACGTTGAATTGTTTACGGCAAGTTTGACGGACAAAGGACTAATTAAAACACTTGCTCCAGGTTGTTACACAAGAGTTGTACAGAATGAGACGGATGTTCAGGTAAGGTTTTAAAAATTAGTGTTTAGTTAAATAAAAAAATAATCCTCTTGACTTACTTTCCAAGTACATTGATCTTATAATTTTACACACTTTTTTTTTTGTTATTTATTTAATAACAAGCGTTGGAAATTAATTTAATTAAATGAGCCAAATTACTTCTTTCGTTATTATTATTATATATTATATATATATATATATATATATATATATATATATATATATATATATATATATATATATATATATATATATATATATATATATATATATATATATATATATATATATATATATATATATATATATATATATATATATATATATATATTATTCAACACTGGTCTGCAAATATTTGATTTGATGATAAGAGATTTTTGAAAAGACCGTATTAAGGCATCAGTACAGTCCAATACATCATAATTCTAATATGAAAAAATTCTTAATCATAGTAAAATTCCTTTGAGTGCAAGCCTATTTCTTTCATTGACTCCTGAACATCTTCTCTAGTCTCACACGATGCCACAGCTCAATTGTAGAGAGTTTCTGTTGGAAAACGTTGAAGTTTTTAATTGAATGACTCTAAAGGTTGAAGTTTAGAGTTCAGTGGTCTTAAAGACTTTCCATCAACCAAGCTAATACAACTTCCTTAAAAATATAATCAACTCTAAACCAGATATATATATATATATATATATATATATATATATATATATATATATATATATATATATATATATATATATATATATATATATATATATATATATATATATATATATATATATATATATATATATCACTTTCGAAGATTGTTAAACAAATGCCAACTATATCTTCGAATAAACAGCCGACAATTGCGATTATTACAGCTCAGTATGCAGAGAAACTCGCTGTTGACACAATGATTGAAAATCAGGAAACATTCGTTCGGTACACCACCGTTGGTAAGATTATTTATCTCTTTGTATTTTAATTTGTTCCTTTTACTAATGAAAGATTTAGTAAGATTAAGTTCTTGCTTTAATAAACAGGAGCTTGAATAATAAAAGTATTTGAAAATCTTTGATTTATATTAGCTTCATTAACTTGATAGAATAAATAGGTGTTGTGAGGTGTTATGCACACAAGTATTCTGATATATTTGTTTTAATTAAAAATCTTATTAATACAGAATTATATTTAGTTGTAAGGTTATTATTTCTTGTTTACAACCAGCATTGGCAAATTATTATTTTTGGTGTTTTAATAACCCCCTATTATTTTTGCATCGTTTCAGAAGAGTATGTCAAACCATTATACCGTAGTAGGAACCTTTTTCAATTCATTTCTAAGCATCAAACCTTTACTGAAGGAAACCCTAATCTAAATCCTTGCTTAAATTGATATTAATTTTTTTTTTTTTATTATTTAACATTTTACCTACATTTCTTTGCACCTGTTTTCTTTGCAGGAGGTACTTACGGTACGTGCATGGTGTATGTGTTCATTCCTTGAAATATATCTTGACTTATAGTAGGTGCTTCTATTTATTTTCTCAGTAACTTTTTTTGTTTGTGCTGCACTTTTACATAATGATGAGTATTTGTTACACGTTCCTTATTTTTTAAACAGATTGTTTTGTTTCGTGGCTCTTATTTTATAGGTGGCTTTATTCATTACTAAAATACACTCGAGAGCAAAAGATTCTACCCACCTACCCGTACACATTTCTTTTTGAATAAAATTATGTAATGTATCAAAACAATATACTCTTTGAAAGATCACTTGAATGCCTTTAAAATGAGGTCATTGTAAGGTATTATAAGTTACCTTTTCAACCTTTTACAAGGGTAAGAATGTAATATAAAATGACGAAAAGGAGGAAATTGGATTTCAATAAAGAAAAGGTGGTGGTGAAAGAAAATTTGTTCCAACGTCAAATTCACATACCCCAACCAAAGCTGTGATTGTCGATGTACTGAAGTCAATAGTGGATCGTTTGCTGGTTGATAGGTAATCAAGCTCTGCTGTAATCTTCGACTCACTGTCCATTGACTAACAACCACTCCGTGAGCGTCACGGTGCTGCTGTTTTAGTTGCTCACAGGTGAGATGTTAATTGCGCAAAGAAATGGATATAATGAATCGGTATCTTGCGATGTTGTTTTCCCGACCGACCACTTCCACCTCTCCCTAAACATGACTCACAAGAATTCTTGCTTCTTCGTCACAACTGGGTCTTAAGACGGCAATCAAAGAAGAGAGAAAATATTCTCTGCAAGAATTTAATTATGTCGATCAGGTCCATAAGAAACTAAATGGAATCCAAACATTGTAAAGGGTTGGAAAAGTAATTGTAATATTCTTAAGTCTCATTTTAGCGTCAACGAAGTGACCTTTCAAATGGTCTATGTTTTTTTATATAAAATATATTATAAAATAGTTACTATTATTCAAAGTGAAATGTGTGGGAAGGGTCGATTTTTTTTGTTTGCGAGTGTATAATCAGCTTGATTTAACTTACATATTGGCTCCAATTTTATGGCTTTACTGCATTTGAAATTATTTTAAAAAACAATTGCCATATATATATATATATATATATATATATATATATATATATATATATATATATATATATATATATATATATATATATATATATATATATATATATATATATATATATATATATATATATATATTATATATATATATTATATATATATATATATTATATATATATATATATATTATATTATGTTATATTTTATATATATATATATATATATATATATATATATATATATATATATATATATATATATATATATATATATATATATATATATATATATATATATATATATATATATATATATATATATATATTTAGGTGAAAGTAATGTCTATACCCTGGGTAACATTGGAGCACACAGAGTTGTATGCACCAAACTTCCACAAGTTGGACATGACAGGTCTGCAGCTATCGCTGCTGGAAATACCACTACAAGATTACTAGGTAAAATCCCAAAGATTGATTGTCATATGCATCCTTCTAGTTTTAAAGAGTTTTATTCCCTTTGGGTTTTGATATTTAGATGTATATATTTGGAAGATGTCAAATAACGTCTTTCAATAGTTTTTTATGATTATTATTTTGCCTAATATATTGTTTGTAAAGATATAAAGTCTTCCTCATATGCAAGAAAGTAAAAATATAGTTGAGTAGTTTTGAGTTCATAATGATGACTTTTGTTTTCTTTGCAATGTGTTTAGTTTTTGTAAGAGAGTATCAGATGTTAAAAATATGATTCCTGTTTATAGGTACTTTCCAAAAAGTTGATCACGTGTTTTTAGTGGGTGTGGCTGGAGGTGTTCCTCATTTTACAGATTATAATAAACATGTGCGTTTAGGTGACGTTATAGTGTCCTCTCCTTCGGATGGAGGAAAGTAAGAGTTCTCTTCCAATATTTTCTAAATGTAGTTTATTAAATTATATTCGATATTTAGGTTTTTATTTAAAAAATTAGGTAAATCACTTTTCTTTTATCTTTTTTGGTAGGTACATATACATGTATTGTGATGGAGCTAAACGAACTGATGATGGTGCTTATAAATTTGAAACAAAGTCATGGGGTCCTTCAAATCTTATTCTTCAAACCTTGGCTCAGCAATTAAAGGAAATGGTAGGGATTTGCAAGAAATGTCTTTATTATTTGAAATATAAATTTTGTATTTTTACTTTTAAAAATCTTAAGTATCATTGCCGATTTATTATTACCTTCAAAAATTTTATAATTATTTTGTTAACCGTCCAGTCTTGATTTTTGTTCTTATAAACCTATTTTAGGGAGAAGAAGGTGAGAGTTCAAAGCCATGGTTGACTTATATCGAAGAAGCAAAGCATAAATTGCTTAGTCAGGATATTGAATTTATAAGACCAGACAATGAAACTGATAAGCTTTATATGAGTATTGGAGGTTCTGATGTTATTCAAGTTTCTCACCCACTTCCACCGGAGGGAATTGATAATGTCAGGTAATAAACATTAGCAATAATAAACTTTAATTTTATGGAGAATTATTAATCTAATTGTCAATATGTAAATAGTTTTCGTTTCGGTTCCTTAACAACAGGGTTGAAATACTTAATAATTTTGAAACATATTTATCAACTTTAAAATAAATGCTTATGTGAAATAAAAATTTAACAATTTTCATCATTCTTTATGCAGAAGAGATGGGGAGCCTCGCATTCATCTAGGACCTATTGCATCTGGAAGAGCAGTTATTAGCAACGAACAAACAAGACAAGAATTTGCCAACAAACTTTCTGTTCTGGCTTTCGATAGGGAGTTTGATGCAGTAATTGAATCTGTTTATGGTAATAGGAAGGACCACTACACTCTTGTTAGAGGAATTTGTGATTACAGGTACGTAGGTGCTCGAGTAATTTCACATTTAATTTAAGAGTAAATTCTCTTAACATTTTTGTAAGAGTAAGAGAAGTATAATAATAAATAATTATAAATAAAATAAGTTTGTTAAAATACGCTCTTGGTCAAATCTAGTTTGGAATATATTAATTTTAAGCCATTGAAATTCTTTGATTTTATTCATTTTTTTTTTTTTAAAATTTGTATTAATACATTTTTTCTCCACTCAGAGATGGGACCAGAGGTCGGGAATGGCAACCTATCGCCGCACTTGCCGCTGCCGCATTTACCAAGAGTATTATATGCGCACTAGATCCACCTGCCGATGATGAGTAATGTGCCAACAATAATTATTATTATATATTTATTTTTTTATTATTATTATTATTAAAAGAAAAAGGAAATTTGAAATGTTATGATTTAAAGTATTTTTTTTAAATAAACTCCCAGCATATTATTATTTTATTTTACTGTTATTAGTTTCAGACTACAAGGACCACAATAAAAATAATGTTTATTTTTCTTTTTAATAATTAAGGTCTATTTATTTTATATAATGTTAGTTAAGGTTTATAGCGGTGCTATTTTCATAGTATTGTTAAAAGTGATTTTTTATAGTTTATTTTTTAGATATAAGATTTTCAAATTTTTGTATATTTTAGACTTATTTACTCTTAATAAGTAACTCTTATTTTTCAATATAGTTTATCAAAAAGTTAACTTACTTTTTTTTTTTTTTTTTTAAGTTGTCAAGGTGTCACGTAATTATGCAATTTTTGTATAATATTCTTAATTAGTCTATAGTAAAGTTAATAAAAATTTTCATACGAAATTTAATATTTGTAGATTCGTTACATTTCAAAAAACACATTTAATAACTAGGAAATATCCTTCTAGAATTTAAATGTTGTGAAGAATTTACATTATTATAGAATGCGCATTCGTTGTGCATCTTGTCGCGATTTTCTAAGTCAAATTGTGTAGGGAAAAGAAAAAAATGTTTCTAATAGAATATTTTTGAGTGTTAATAAAAAAAAGGTTCTAGTCTATTTTTTATGAAAGGTTAATATATACCTAGGAAGCTTTTTGCCTTTTATCACTAATTTTGCCTCAACACAAATATTTATCAGAGTTTGAAATTTATGTAAATAGAGAGTAAATTATTTTACAATGGTTATAATTATTTTTTTTAGGTAAATATACTGTCGGAATTGATGTTGTTTTTCTATCAAATTGATCATTCAGTTTCATTCGATTCTGTTAATAGAAATTGAATTTGAAATTTAAAAATTTTATTGACAATATTAAGTCGTAAATTTTGAGGGAAATAACTTCTCAAATTATTATTAAAGGTACATTTTTTTGTGTTCCAATATTTCAACAAGAATTTTGTTAATATTTTAATGAATATAAAATAAAACCGATTTTAAAAAAATTTAATAAAATTTATGTATAAATACATTACATATATATACAGTTTGTCGATAAACAAGCACATTTGAAAATATAATATATATAATATATATAATATATATATATATATATATATATATATATATATATATATATATATATATATATATATATATATATATATATATATATATATATATATATATATATATATCCAACAACTGGAAACATGGCTAAAATCAAACAGAATGACAGCTTCCCCCGAAAAATCCTCAATTACTCTCATTACTACCGATAGACACCAATCTTCTCTCCACCCCCATGTAAAACTAAATAATACCCTCATTCCTTTAAATAAATTTCCAAAGATCCTAGGTCTCACATATGACACACACTTCACCTTCTCAAAACACATCCAAAACATAACCAACACTGCAAACAGGAAATTAAACATCATTCGAATACTGTCACATAACAATTTCAGTAACGAACTAACCACCCTCATCATAGCATACAAACAGTTCATCAGACCAACACTTAATTACGCATCTCCAGCCTGGTACCCTGCCACCTCACCCTCAAACACAGAGAAATTACCAAAAAAAAAATAAAATAAAAATGCTCTTCGAATCATCACAGGTTGCACTAGAACCACTCCAATTCAGCATTTACACGAAGAAACAAAAATACTCCCGATCCGTGTTCACCTAGACATGATAGGAACCCAATTCTACACAAACACCCTAGACATATCACACCCTTGTCACCATACCCTACAAGACCACACAAGACACCGTCTAAAATTACCTCCATCATCCCCTGCCCTATATTACAGTAACATAGTCAGAACCATTCCACCTACTGCAAACAACACACCACTAATCTAACACATACACACCATCATAACACTAAATTATCTCAACACCCGCCAACCAAATCATCTTCCCAACGAACAAACCCCCGACATAGCAAATACAAAACACATTACCACGCAAAACCCAAATTACCCTATCCAGATTAAGGTCAGGCCACCACCCTAACCTACAAGCATACAAACATAGATTCAAAATACAAAACAGAACCCTCCTTCTGAGATGCACTATTCCAGTGAGGGGAAGGTCCAAGGGGCAAAAAAAGTAAAGTAAAAGTGATAGTATATATATATATATATATATATATAATATATATATATATATATATATAATATATATATATATATATATATATATATATATATATATATATATATATATATATATATATATATATATATATATATATATATATATATATATATATATATATATATATATATATATATATATATATATGCTTGATGATTTAATTATTATACATATAAATATTTACCTAATATATTTTGTAATCTGATTTTAGCACTCGAAAACTATATTAAATTTTTTTTTTAATTAAAACTTTGAATATATAGAAATAATAGTACAAAAGGATATATATTTAAAATATTGTTATATATAACCGTAATTTGCTCCATATAAACACTTTCAAATGCTAGAAAAGTTTGGTTTGATTAAATATTGAAAATAAGTCTTTCATACAATAACAAATTTTCTGCAGGACTGTCCAGCTTTCCCATCATTCAGTGACCTTTATACAAACTCATTTCGATTTTTTCACACGAGTTGAAGAATAACATATACACCAAGTAGTAGTAGTGTTAATGAATACTGCAACTGAGCTGAAGAAGAAGTACTTTGATACCTCGTTATATCCCACCATTTTTTCTTTCCTGGAAGAGATTTAATAATTAATTTAAAAATAAAGAAGTGTTTCATTGATTATTCAGTTACTTTAGAGTTTGTTATTTCCCACCTTTTGAACTCAATTTTTCCAAGTCTTCATCTTCAATCCCTCCACAAGATCTGTACGAAACCTTTTTATCTCTCTTTGGATCCGGATATTCTCCAGGTATTTCTATTGTTGGTTTCTCTAAAATACCGCCAGCTAATAAGCGGGAAAAGTCCAATTCAAGTTGTCGAGCAAAAGGACCTGTATAAAAGATCCTGGAAGTTAGGAATTTATACGAGATTTTGGTTATATATATATATATATATATATATATATATATATATATATATATATATATATATATATATATATATATATATATATATATATATATATATATATATATATATATATATATATATATATATATATATATATATATATATATATATATATATATATATATATATATATCCAGGTTTTCTTTCTTCCCACGTACGATTGCAGGAATGTGAAAACTTTCTGCAGTCTACACCACCCTGCATCATGCGGGATATGGTGTAGTATATATATATATATATATATATATATATATATATATATATATATATATATATATATATATATATATATATATATATATATATATATATATATATATATAATATATATATCTTACCCATGAAGAAAATCTTAAAAGTTACGCATTTTCTGTCCGAGGACGTTTTGATTGTTTGGTAATCTATCGCCAAGAACCACTCGGGAGCATTCAACATTTTTCTCATATCGTACATAAATATGGATCTAAAAACGATGAAAGTTGTTTACTTAACAAGTTGAATTTTAATGTTTAAAAAGGAAAAAAAGATTACTCCAATTTGTTTAGTACATAAAGCTTACTAAAAACTTACTCAGAAAATCTTCCTGTTTTTCACTAAAAACTTACTCAGAAAATCTTCCTGTTTTTCACAAAAAACTTACTCAGAAAATATTCCTGTTTTTCACTAAAAACTTACTCAGAAAATCTTCCTGTTCGTTTAACGTTTGCCCATTTTACGATATCTTCGTCAGGAAGAATATTTGCGCACGCGAAGTTTTCAACTCTTCCTTGTTCATTGTGAACTACGATAGCTTTACCCATCGCACTGTGCTCTCCAGCTGAAAACAATATATATATATATATATATATATATATATATATATATATATATATATATATATATATATATATATATATATATATATATATATATATATATATATATATATATATATAATATAATTACCTAAGGGAAGATTACTGTCCATGAAAACGTATCTCTTGTCGCCAACATCAATTGGTCCTAGCCTGCCAGAAATGTCACCAGCATCACATCGCAGTGGATATTCAGGGGTGCATTGCTTATCATAATAATCTCTCTGGTTTGAAATAAAAAGAATATTTATATTCATTGGTGATAAACATTTGATTTTCATAATAATGGTAATATAATTTTAGTTAGAAAAGCTGTAAAGGTTTGTAAGACTGTAAAATATGCTTAAAAAGTGGAGAACACTTTACATCATTTGGATGCGCCAACTGAATCAAAAACGGATTCCATCTGTATCCAGCAGCAACGCATCGGGATTGGAAAAATTTGACTGCAGCATCCACACCTACAGGGTTTACGAAAACGGACCAGTTATGTCCGCGTGTCTGCAATAAAAAAAAAAAAAAAACAAAAAAAACGTTTAAATATTAGGGAGAACATTACTTTTGTAATTTTCATCTTTTAAAATAGAGAACAAAACAAAATGAGGAGAACAACTTACAATGTTCTTATTGTTGTTCCCTGGATGTCGTAGACTCACTTCAATCGATGTTTCACTCAACGAACCATCATTATATACCAATTGCCGCTGATTAGAAAGAAATGTAGATTCGGGTATCAGGAAATTACTCATGTTTCATTTATTTCACAATAATTTTTTAATTTTAATTGTTTAAAAATATTATCAAAACCATTAAAATTAAAAAGATAATAATAAAATATAAACATAAAAATACTGAATAAATAATAATAAAAATAATAATAAAATATAAACATAAAAATACTGAATAATATTAAAAAGATAATAATAATAAAAAGATAATAATAATAAAAAAATAATAATAAAATATAAGCATAAAAATACTGAATAATATTTAACCTTTCAATAATCATTAAAATAATAAAGAGAGAGAGAGAGAGAAAGGCAGTTTAAGAACATACTTTAAAAGGTAAATGTGGAAATATTAATTGATTCACTTACAAGTCTTATGTAACCCCAAGCAAAGCCTTTTGGATGGTGAAAAGAAGCAATAGCTGCTACCTGTCGAGCTTCTGAAGGGGCGTATCCCCAACCAATGCTCCCACAAAACCATCTAAATATATATATATATATATATATATATATATATATATATATATATATATATATATATATATATATATATATATATATATATATATATATATATATATATATATATATATATATATATATATATATATATATATATATATATATATATATATATATATATATATATATATATATATATATATATATATATATATATGTATATATATATATATATATATATATATATATATTATATATATAAATATTTATATATATCATATATATATATATATATATATATATATATATATATATATATATATATATATATATATATATATATATATATATATATATATATATATATATATATATATATATATATATATATATATATATATATATATATATATATATATATTATTATTATTATATTATTATTATTATTATTATTATTATTATTATTATCTTTATTATTATTATTATTATTATTATTATTATTATTATTATTATTATTATTATTATTATTATTATTATTATTATTATTATTATTAAATAACTTACCTTTCTGATTGTTCTTGTTTGTGAATAAGAACAGATCTTCCCAAAATGGAATTCACTCCGAAGAGTTGAAGATTCGAATCATTATAAAAACCTTTCATCCAAGATTTCCCGTCCAAAGTTCCATACTTTCCTTCAAAATTATTATTATTATTATTATTATTATTATTATTATTATTATTATTATTATTATTATTATTATTATTATTATTTTAAGGAATTTGATAAGATAAATAACTAATGTATACCATATTAAAAATTTACAGTAACTAATATTTGTTTTTAGTGAAAAATATTTTATTTTAATAATGATTGGCTCTTATGTATATTATATGTATATGTATATTATATGTATATGTAAGCCTATTCAAATTTTGTAGCAAATAGTATAAAGTATGCGATGTTTATTTGTATGAATTATATAACTGAAAAATGAATAAAGATTAAAGATAATAACAGTTATACATATGATTTTTAAAATTTATTTAATAAATTTAAATTTAATTTTTATTTAATAAATTTATCTTAATAATACCAGAGAGATCTCCAGATTCGTATTGGTCATCGGTACCAACGTCGGGGTCTGGAAAGTCTGTGGCATTTAAAGGGTTGAAATGTCCGTAAAGGGATGACGCTGCGCATGGGAATGTGAGGTCATTCACAACCGGTACCTAAAGGATATATATATATATATATATATATATATATATATATATATATATATATATATATATATATATATATATATATATATATATATATATATATATATATATATATATATAATATATATATATATATATAATATATATATATATATATATATATAATATATATATATATATATATATATATATATATATATATATATATATATATATATATATATATATATATATAATATAATTATATAAATTTTAAGTTCTTAATATTCATTCACAAATGAAATAGAATAAAATTTCCGATTACATATTAATAATTTTAAAAATTATTACCAAAATTACCACGAAACCCTGAAGTATTATTATTAATTATTATTATTATTATTAAATAATAATTAAATAAAAAAAAGTTATTTAAATTTAACATACCATGTGCACATGATACCCAGAGGCAATTCTTTTAAGTCCTTGGAGGTCAACTTCAGTGTTGGTAATATCAAAAGGAGTATCTTGTATAAACTCTACCTTTCCTCTGACCTCGCTCTCACGGTCAGAGGATTGCCACTTGTTCACTACGCCTTTGTAGCGGAAACGGCGAAATATCCTTAAAATATAGATTAAATTGTAAGAATATTTTATTTTAATAACTTTTAAAACGTTATATACATAAGTAAACAATAATATTTTACCCTGTGCAAGCCATTCTATTTCCTCTATGTTTCGGTGCATTTCTATCTTCTATAACGAAAGAGTGAGAGAGTATAGCAAAGGGTCCCGATAGGGGAAGGTTTTTATCTGTTAAAACTTTTCTTGTTTTAGAAGCCGTTTTAAATGATCCTGCCACGTTGAGAGTTCCGTGCCTCCCACTCATGTCACCAACCTCGCATCTCTCTGTGTTATCTGTGCCGCAGGAGCGGTATACTTTTTGAGAAGTGGAAATCTGATCGTCAAATAATAAAAATAATAATAATACTGAAATTGAATTTTTATTCAAAGGAATAGATTACAGATCAGTGTTATACTTACCTTATAAGGATTGTAATGAGGACCTGCCGAAACACATCTTTGAGTCCAGTTGTAAAAGTCTTTGTTTGGAATATTTTCGTTAATGAACCAGTCATGATTGGATGTATCGTTATGGCTTCCATCAGAATAAAGCAATGGTCCTACGATAACCGTAGTGTCTGAAAACGGATCATCTCTTTCTTGCTCCATTACTATTTCTCCTACAAGGGGGTATCGAAATGTGGCAACTGCCCTTATTAAATCAGTGTTAACAAGTCGCAAATTGGCGCAAACCCATCTGCTTCCGTCATCTTTGTGAATTACAATACTTCTTCCATTGACAGATCTTGGTCCAAACAACGGGAAGGTTATGGTCAATAACTGTAGCCGAAATAGAATTAACCCCTAAAAGCATACCATGTTTGCCACTTAAATCTCCTAATTCATACTGGTCGTGTGACCCCATCCCTGGTGCTGGACTACTTATGGGATCTACCTTGTAAGGATTATAGTGATCAAGAGCCTCTGGGCATGTAGATTCTCCCGGTTTTATCGGTGCTTTGATAGGTAACTCATGAACGTGGAATCCACCAGCCATTTCCCTCAAATTCTGAAGATCTAATGTAAGTTCTGATGGACCGAACACTGATGACTGTTCAATATAAATTTTACCAAACACTCCGTCAGAACTAAATATCGCTCGTGTCTTTTTAGGTTTAATGCGCCTAAGCCTAGCGCAAGAGTAGACATTTCTTTTCAAAATAGCGTCTTCAATACCAACGTATAATTGACGAGCTCCACTTAAATTTAATAATGGTTTTCCTGGTGAATGGTACAATTTTGTTGAGACTCGCGATCTATTTGGATAGAAGAAATCTTAAAGTTAGAATAGCAAAAACCTATTTGTATTCATATTATCTAAAATAAGGAAAATCAACTGGATTAATACCTTGAAGAAGGTACGGAAAGTTTTCCAAACTTTGTCGTAAAATCTCCATACGAACAAACTCCATCTTGGCAAGCGTTTTGTTCAACAAAATCATATGCATTATTTAAGAAATTGCAAGAAGACCGAAATTCTGAAACAAAGGACATTAAAGTGTATTACGGTATTTAGAACGTAAAAAAATAAACTTTCTAATCAACTTGATACATAATATATAAATTATATTTTTCCTATTTTTTAGGAATAGAGCATGTCGCCAAAATGGTGCTTATACTATTTTCTTTACCTGTGCTTTCGTCATCCAAGATATCGGTAATATAGAGATTCCAGTCATGAGAGGACGATGCAAAATCGTCATCAAATGTGTTGAAGACGTCTGCAATGATAACAATTTCTGTTCCACTACCTCCTTTGCTGGCGTTATTATTTGCTGATGGAGCTAACATGCCAAGTCCATGTTCGAAACCAAATAGAACCACCAACTGGAGAATAAAACCTCGCTTCGTAAGTGTCCTCTCCTCCAACTCCCTGAGATTATATATATATATATATATATATATATATATATATATATATATATATATATATATATATATATATATATATATATATATATATATATATATATATATATATATATATATATATGTATGTATGTATATGACGCCGTCCCTGAGTTCGTATTCAGTTACTCCCATCATTATCTTAATTCTGGTCTGTGAAAAGTATTGGGTGATATTGACCGAGGGGAAACTTCACAGAAAATATCATCTGTATACTAAGCATCGTTCATGGTCAAATCTCACTGATATCTTTGAAATATCAACTGAAGTAATTCGAAATTCCAGCGGAATCTGATCTACTCATAATTTAAGGACTGGGTGTGCGTTTATGCAAATAGAAGTACCTGTTGAATTTATTTGTTATACACATTGATGTATGAGTACTTGAGACCAGTGTTTATGTAAGTTGCCGCAAACTAAAATATTTAACAAAAAATGCATTCTGAAAACTAGTTGAATAATCATCCTTCAATCAAATAAACAAAATTTTACTGTCGTACTTGAAGTATGGATTAAAAGAAATAAAATCTAATAGAATAGTCACAATAATGACAATTTCCTTTTTTTAAATTCTACAATACGATACTCCTTTCTATCTCTCCTTGCTTATTAATTACTCCTCTAGAAAGAAGTCTTGAAACGTGTCTTCAACTTCTGGGAAGAGTTATGGGCTGTTGTCTTATTGGTATTTTAGATCCCTTATTTTAAAGCAGTAATGGTCGTGCTTAAGGAAAATGGAGTCAAGAAAACAAATATGTCTTAAACTTCTTTTGCTTCTTCGGCACAAGTCTGGGTTCCACCAAAGTTTGGTTTTATATTCTTATTGTGACTTACCCAAAAGTTAATTAAAAGCGAAAAATATATCTTACTACTTTTAATTTTTGATTTTAAATTAACTTTTGGTAAAGTCAAATAAGATACCCAAATTTATGTAGAAGAAGCAAAAGGAGTTAAAGTCATTTTTGCTTTCTTGACTTAAAATAAATAAATAAATAATTAAAACAAAGTAAATGATATATGATAATATAAAATATGCAGCAATATTTAAAATAGAATAATGACTCAAGCATTAAAAATAAGAAGGTATATCATATTTCTTTGTCGTCTAGCCTCTTGAATCTCTTCCGACAACATTCAGTAAAAAAGAATAGGTTCTTACAACGATAATACAATAAGTACATACACATATTCTAAATAATTAATATTTCCTCATTTAGTGAGGTAATTAAACTAAATTTGCTCAACTCTTCTACCCAAGTCTTTGGGAACGTTGATGCTCTGAAAATGATATAAATAAATTGTTCCCAACAAAGATTAAATCCGTATTGCTGTAATTAGGCCAAGCAAATATCAACCTTTTATTCAAGACTCAGAAGTACCCTAAACAAATTCGAAAGCCTAAATCAAATTTTACATATACCTGTATATTTCCACAGGTCTTTGCCTTAGATCCACTGATCAAAATGGATCTTCCGAATATCGATCCTTCACCAACGAGGTTCAACTGATCAGTAGTGAATGACTGACTAGAAACAGATGGAAGGGTTAGTGGACCGAGCACTTTGGAGAGGTCAATGATTCTGTTGAAGAAAGGAGAGGTTTAAATGGCAACTTTGTGAGGTCAAACTCAATTTATTAACTACAAAGTGTTTGCTAAAAGAAAAAAAAAATTGATTCACAATTTCCTAATCGGAAATATATTTGTTATATAGATAAGAAACTACTCTTGACTAACATTTAAAAAACACACAAAATTAAGCATGATTAGCATTGCTATAGAAATTTCTAGCCTTTTCTTTATATTAAAGTGGCAAATAAATAAATAAATAAATAATATATATATATATATATATATATATATATATATATATATATATATATATATATATATATATATATATATATATATATATATATATATATATATATATATATATATATATATATATATATATATATATATATATATATATATATATATATATATATATATATATATATATATATATATATATATATATATATATATATATATATATATATATATATATATATATATATATATATATATATATATATAGATGTTTTGAACAAAACAATTAAACTTTGATATCATAATTTTGCATTTTTTCATGCTTCGGACTAGTGAACGTGTTTTGTAATTACCTTGACTTATTATTATCATATATATATATATATATATATATATATATATATATATATATATATATATATATATATATATATATATATATATATATATATATATATATATATATATATATATATATATATATATATATATATATATATATATATATATATATATATATATATATATATATATATATATATATAATATATATATATATATATATATATATATATATATATATATATATATATATTATTTTTATATTTTTATTTTTTTTTTTTTTTTTAATTTAATATAATTTATATATAATATTATATATATATATATATATATATATATATATATATATATATATATATATATATATATATATATATATATATATATATATATATATATATATATATATATATATATATATATATATATATATATATATATATATATAGGTGTTGCACTTACTTTTTTCCAACCCTGGTAACATCACATCTCTGAGGTAGGTCAAACCGTAGAGGAAGATCATGGATTGCCCAGTTCAACTCTTGAGGCTCTGAAGCACCACTTTCGGACGTGCTTTCCACGGACACCTCCACGGAGACATTAGTCCCAGGACCTTCCCACGAAAAGGTAACGTTCCCACGAAGATGTCCCCATGAGAACAGGGAGTACAGGAGGACAGATGAATTCTCACCTGAACCTGTCAATATGGAAATAAAAATCCTTATAATTGTACAATACACACACACACCCATATATATATATATATATATATATATATATATATATATATATATATATATATATATATATATATATATATATATATATATATATATATATATATATTATATATATATATATATATATATATCTAATGACTATTTCTATCATTCCCAACTATACTGATGTACCAAGTTTCATTTTTCTATTGTGGAAAATTAAAAGTTTTATTTAAAAAAAAAACAACAAAAAAAAAAAAAAACAATAAACGATCGACAAAAAAGTCCCAACCAAATGTCGGAACGTCCTTGATCCAAGAACCAGAAAGTTCTGCATAAGACTTGTCGTTCATTAGCCACTTTTTATTGAATAAAACTAGACAGGAGTTGCAGATATTAAAAGATTGATTATTTAAAATATTTGAATTATAACAAAAAAGAAAAGAAAAAAAAAGTAAAAAAAAACAAAAAACAAAAATCGCTGCCAAAAAGTTTTCTTACTCCTCAAGTTTAAGAAGAAATTTCAAATTTTTTCTTGTGTGGGAGAGGGGGGAGCGGGAATTTTTGATAATATATAATCAGAGAAAAAAAACGGATTTTTTTGTAAATAGCTAATGTACTGCTTATCTATCTCAGTGAATTAATAATGTCTAAATTATCAATGATGTGTTGTATTGACAAACGAAATACAATGTAACCGAATATGAAAAGTTTATTAACATTCTTCCATATTTCAAACTGTAACAAACTTTAAAGCAAACTATCGATTGCCTAGTTTATTCGAACTATCAGAAACTATCCACATTTATTTAATTGAAAAAAAATAAAATAAAATCCCACCTCACAACTTCGAACTATCAGAAATTATCCTCAAATGTATTAAAAAAGAGAAAAAATTACACTTCATCAGAAGGAGAATATTCTAGGTAGTTCCTACATAAAATCAGCATGAAGGATAGATCCAACGCTTTCAATCGAGCGAGTCAATCACTCTACCGTCAAGCCACAATAACATCAAAAATTTTCTTCTCTTTTCCAACTATATATCTGTACGAGATTGGATTTTTCTTATTACAACGTCAAACCAAAGAAAATATCGCGAAAGACTGACTAAAGAAACAGATATAAAAGCCCAACTGTCTTCTTTTATGCCAGATATTAAAGAAACAGATATAAGAACACTGCTGTCCTCTTTTATGCCAGATATTAAAAAAAACAAATATAAGAACCCAACTGTCCTCTTTTAAGCCAGATATTAAAGAAACAGATATAAGAACACTACTGTCCTCTTTTAAGCCAAGATATTAAAAAAAAACAGATATAAGAGCCCAACTGTCCTCTTTTAAGCCAGATATTAAAGAAACAGATATAAGAGCTCAACTGTCTTTTTTTAAACCAGATATAAAAGCCCAACTGTCTTCTTTTAAGCTACATGTTAAAAAAACATACAAAAATATTGGAAAATATCAATTTTATCACTAATTTTACTTCAAAAATATATGAAAGCAACTACTATAAATTAAGAAATCTATATTATAACATCATGTCTCATTATATTATTACATTATTATTATAGGGCTCATAGGACGAATTCGTCACCACAGAAGACCTCTTCAGGTAAAAAGAAAGAAAAAAAATGTTAAAAATATATATTTGTATTCTTATTTGATACCTTATTGTAACATTTTTTTTTTCCTTTTACCTCAGTAAAAGTTTTTGATTGATTGTTTTACGATTGATTATTATTATTATTATTATTATTATTATTATTATTATTATTATTATTATTATTATTATTATTATTATTATTATTATTAATGGAAATAAGGAATAAATATCTTTTTTTTTTTTTTTTAATAATTAATAATAATAATAATAATAATAATAATAATAATAATAATAATAATAATAATAATAATAATAATAATAAATAATAATAATAATAATAATAATAATCGCTAAAATCGCAGCAGGCAATCTGACAACATACGGAAATAGAGCAAGTATTTATTATTTATTCATTTATTTATTATTATTATTATTATTATTATTATTATTATTATTATTATTATTATTATTATTATTATTATTATTATTATTATTATTATTATTATTATTATTATTATTATTATTATTATTATTATTATTATTATATAATATTTTAAAAATTATTATTAAAAAAAATTATTAAATTAAATTAAAAAAAAAAAAAAAAATTATTAAATTATTAAATTAATTATTATTATTATTATTATTATTATTATTATTATTATTATTATTATTATTTATTATTATTTATTTTTATTATTATTATTATTATTAGTAGTAGTAGTATAGTAATAGTATTGTTATTATTATTATTATTATTGTTTATTATTATTATTATTATTATTATTATTATTATTATTATTATTATTATTATTATTATAATTATTATATTATTATTATTATTATTATTATTATTATTATTATTATTATTATTATTATTATTATTATTATTATTATTATTATTATTATTATTATAAATATATATAATATATATATATATATATATATATATATATATATATATATATATATATATATATATATATATATACTACAAGGACTAAAAAAAATAGTAATTATGCTTAATATCAAGGTAAAACTTAGGAATTTCCCGTTTTGAATTAAAGTTACCATTTTTAAATGACTGTGTTTTAAAAAATACTAAAATTACACTCAGGAAGTGATATCTTTTCCCATGTTTCACGTTCACGTGGAAGCGACACTACCTCATCACAGGATACCAAAAATAAACCTGAAATAGCATCCGTCTGAACGGAAAACTGTCGTCTTTTTGGAAATGTGAAAGTTAACAGTGTTCTCCAGAAGTGTCGCAACGAACATACGAACGAACACATTGCCTCAAGAAATTTTCAAGCAACTCACGTATATACGCATTTACACACACACACATACACACACACACACACACACTCACACACACGCACACACTCACTATCACATACACACACATAAACACATATGCAAA
>SEYY01023782.1:45000-47500 GCA_009176605.1 Armadillidium nasatum
ATATTATGAAAGATTTTGATTAACCAATAATCATGGTATTATTATTATTATTATTATTATTATTATTATTATTATTATTATTATTAACTTCAAAGTGTTTTCTTCCTTTGTACTTTGTTTAGATAGATTTCTCAACTATTGTATATAATTTTCCTTTTATTTTCAATACCCCTTAATTATTTGCATGATTTTGCTTTGAAGAAGGTATATATATATATATATATATATATATATATATATATATATATATATATATATATATATATATATATATATATATATATATATATATATATATATATATATTATATATATATATATATATCCTACACCAAAGGTAATTTTATGGCTATGATAATTTACATTTTATTCCAGCTGTAATGAATCTATAATGACAAAGTAAATTAAAATGTATTAAATAAAATATAATGAACTGTGTAAGACCACTTTTTTACTGTAAAAATATGAAAAATTTAAAACTTTAAAAATTTGTACCTATTTTTGTCTAGAGAAGTCAATTTGAATATTGAAAGACTGGTATTGAAATATATATATATATATATATATATATATATATATATATATATATATATATATATATATATATATATATATATATATATATATATATATATATATATATATATATATTCTTGAGGTATCAGTTTAATAGTTTCATGATATACAAATAAGGATATTTATTTATAAAAATCTTAATTACTTTAAAATTTCCTTCAATAATACATTTTTATGTGATTATAAAATATTTCTTATTATAATTTATAAAGTTGCGTTAAATGATAGTACTAAAGTTTAAGTCTTTTAGTAAATGGAGAATAATTTATACTATATTTTATATCATGATAATAAACATCATGAAGTATAATAGAAAATAAATTTTATCTGGATCTATATATTTTTAAGAACTGCTTATGCTTCTTTTAACATTTATCATTATGTAGGCAGATATGTTTATAACTAAAAGGTTCTCTTGACAAAGTTTTCAAAATATTTTATTTTCTAATAGAACACTATCTGTTATAAAAATCTTTTCGGTGAATATTTTTGTCAAATGTTTTTGTCTAGTTTCATTATTAAATAGGTGTACTCTGAATCATTCTAGTTGCTCTTAACCGGAAGATTTCTGTTCTGGTTAGAAGTACTATGATATAATGAGCTTAAATGTGAAGAATATATATATATATATATATATATATATATATATATATATATATATATATATATATATATATATATATATATATATATATATATATATATATATATATATAGTAATGACTTCCTTACTATTTTATTTTATAATAGTTTCATTCTATTCAGTTTTCTAGAGAGCAAACATTTGTGCAGAAAATTAATAATGACTATAACATGTCTATAACTCATAGTTCTTTGCAGAAAAAATATACTCCAGAGTCTTAAAATATAAATGTTTCAAAGTGGTTTCTCCCTTTGTTAAAAATTGCCAAAAATCTTTTAACTAACCCATATTCAAAGTAGCATCAGCTGCTTAAATCCCAACCTTAATTTTTACCATTTTATCTTCCTAACAGATTTGTTCTCTATTGATCAGTTCTAGCATTTCATATTTTCATTATTATGTAGTGCTGCAATGTTGCATTATGTTTGCTTATGTGTTTTCACTTTTTTGCTTTTGTTATATTACTTATGCAAATTAAAAGAAAAACACCAATATAATATTCATGTATAAAATTTCACAAAGCAGAAATGCAGAAATATTCTTGTTTAAATTATGAAAACTGTGTTTAAATAAAATATCACCAACATTAACTCCACATGATTTTTTCCTTCCAAATGCTAAATTGTGTTAGAAGCAATTATTAAATTATTTATTAAAAATATGAATCGTATTACTCCTGTATCCATTCAACTAGACCTTCATCCCTTGCATTTATTAAATTAGTGAATGAGGGGCTTGGAAGAACCTTTCCTAAAATCTTTGTCAATAATTACTGCCACATTTTAAAGCTTTATATATAAAATTGTATACTATTGTCGTCATATAATGTCAGTATGTTAGGTTTATGTAGTGAAGGAGTAATTATTTGATATACTCGTCATTGAGAGAAGAACTATATTAGTTCAGTGTTCCAGACCAGTCAAATCCTTCATATGCTGATACCACTCTCTGATATATATATATATATAATATATATATATATATATATATATATATATATATATATATATATAATATATATATATATATATATATATATATATATATATATATATATATGTGAGAAAATTCTATATCAACATTAAACTATTTTAAGAGTAATTGAATGAAAGAGGATGCCAAATGAGATGGGAAAAAATGAGTATAAATGTAGATCCATGGATAGTATAGCTCCTAAAAAACTTCAGAATTTGCTGATGATATATTGTTTACATCAGATATTGGGGAAATTACAAAGAAAGCTATAGAATTTACTGAGTAAATCCACTGTCTTTCTTTTTA
>SEYY01023782.1:55000-72500 GCA_009176605.1 Armadillidium nasatum
CCTTATTTTCAGGGAGAAGGGAGGGGGAGTTAGATCTGTAAGTAATGACATATTTAATGTCTAAATTATTGTATTGATTCTGAATTTCTGAGTCTCAATTTGAAGTTTTATTTTTCAAGGGAATGTCTTTTCTATAACATTGTTCTGAATTTTAAATATTTTGAGAATTATACTGAAATTATCGAAAGAAAAAAAAAAAAAACTTACAATCTCTTGGTATGGAACATCCTGTAGGTTATTGTTGTTATCGAAGTGCAAGACTAGCAACGTACTTTCGCTTCCGCTTAAAGCATTTGCCTCCACTTTTACAAGTCCTGAGTCTCCGAACATCATTCTTTCAAAGGATAAAGATCCAAAGGTGTTGTCTAGAAGAACTCGTTGTTCGATACTTGGCGAAGCAGGGTAATAAGAGAATTTATCAAATCTGAAAATATAACAGGCAATAGTTATATAGATATTCATTCACGCGTGGTGAAATTTCTTACATACGGGAAAGAAAATATTTCTACTTTATCAAAAGTTTTATTTTTATCTTTGCATGAATGAACTGATAACTAGGGATAGGATAGACCTAGTCTTTCGTGCATGTATTAGTATGGATAGTTATTATTTGTTTGGACTGGGACAGTCTCGATAGGCCCTTGTGGCTTCTTACTGTCTCTATTTTCCTATGTTCCTAAATATAATTATTTACTATTATCATCATTTTCTCCAAAGGGGAAATTGGAAGAGGTTGGGGGAGGGAGGGAAGGTAGGTATCAAAGATATTTATTTGTCGTTAAAATAGCGATTAATACGTACTTGGTTGAGGGAAATGAAGCGTCGTTGAGGAGCTGTTTTAGTTCAGTTAAACTGTTAACATCGGAGCAGTTGAGGAATTTTTCAAGTTCAGTACATGTACACGGATAAATTACAGCTTCTGTAATAATAATAATAATAATAATAATAAATTGAAATTGTTAATATCTTCGTACGTAGCATTTTTAAATTTTAATATCTGAATGATTATTTGAAATACATAATAATAATAATAATAATGATAATAAATTGTGAAATTGCTATCTTCGTACGTAGCATTTTAAATTTTAATATCTGAATGATTATTTGAAATATATATATATATATATATATATATATATATATATATATATATATATATATATATATATATATATATATATATATATATATATATATATATATATATATATATATATATATATATAATCTCATTGTTGTTATCTGTATTTCATGATATATTTGCTCGGTGATATTATTATTATTATAGTATTAGTAGTCAATTGATGTATCTATTATTATTATTATTATTATTATTATTATTATTATTATTATTATTATTATTATTATTATTATAGTATCTTACCATCGGGACATCGAAAGAGAGATGCCAAGCCATTATTGGTTTGTGATGCTACGTGACACATTTCATATATTATATTCATCTCTTGTACTCGCTGTTCTTCATTTTCGGTCGAATTGGCGGCAGTGACGTGGAACTCGTATTTTCTGATGTGATTGTAGACATCTGAGTCCACGGAAAGTGGCGACTGAGAATCGCTTTTGTAACCATGCACGATGACCAAGCCTTTGGGGTCATCCGAACTAGAAGAAGATTCGAATGAAAATTTTAGGTAGATGCGTGGGAAGATGTAGAACTCCTCGTACGTTATGATGGGCGTCGATTCGATTTTGAGGAGGAGGGTAATGAAAATGGCGAGAATTTGGATCCAATTTGACGTTCTCATTTTAGAAATTGGATAACTCATTATTTTTATTAAGGAATTTTCATGCTGATATGTTTGGAGTAAAATATAAAAGTATATTAAAAATAAAATGTTAATTCCATTATATAATATATATATATATATATATATATATATATATATATATATATATATATATATATATATATATATATATATATATATATATATATATATATATATATATATATATATATATATATATATATATATATATATATATAATATCGAAGTCAGATATTGGGCTTCCTATAAGTAGAAGCTGTTGAGTGATATACATGTGTGTGTGTGTGTTTGTTTGTTTGTTTATTTATTGCATTTAGTTATATATATTTAATCATTATTACATCATCTCCATTTCCATTTGGTTGAATTGTTTCAGAACAAATAAATGTAACGTGTTTAATAAAAAGTTTTATTCACTCACTCTACATTCGTTTACTATTTAAATGTACTACAAAATTTTTGTGCATTGTCATTCATGACTGATGACCCATTCAGATTCAAAACATACTAACATAAGTCTTTCTTTCAGATGACCTTGTGTAATTATTTTAACCTTCAAAACTCAAACCCAATTGTTCACATCCCTATACTCTTCAATACCTTAATAATATTAGGCTAATATATATATATATATATATATATATATATATATATATATATATATATATATATATATATATATATATATATATAATATATATATATATATATTATATATTATATATATATATATATGTAATGTTTTTATTACAGAAATGGTATTTTATTGGGAATGGGGAATCCATTACTGGACATTTCTGTGAATGCTGACGAAGTTCTTTTAGAAAAAATATGGTTTAGAGCCCAATAATGCCATTCTGGCTGAGGAGAAACACATGCCTTTGTATAACGAGATTGAAGAAAAATATGATGTTGAATATTACGCCGGGGGAGCAACTCAAAACTCAATGAGGGTCACACAATGGATTCTTGGGGAACCCCTTTCTTGTTCTTATATGGGTTGCGTGGGACGGGACAAGCACTCCAAGACATTAGAAGAAAAAGCTAGAGATTCTGGCGTCAATGTCAAATACGAGTATAACGATAAATATCCCACGGGTTTGTAACCTTGTATAAAATTAGAATAAATTGCATCATCGACTACTGTAACTCAATACCGTAAACATTAAGATAAAGATCACTGTACTTTGTTAAATTAATTTTAAAGCTTTTGATACGAAAGAAATTCTAATTTTTTAATTTTATAGTTACTTTATTTGAAGAAATAAGTTACTTAAAAAAATAAACAAAACAGATTTTTACAAATAATCTTTGAATTTGATTTTCTTCTTTCTTTCTTTTTTTACTTTTAAACGATTTCCAGTATCGGAAACGACTGAATTCGCATCTTTCTTTTCACACTCGTGCAGCAGACTCTTTATCTTTAGATAATGATGAGAAATAAAAACTGTAATCTTATCACTTGACGCCTTTATGTCGATGCAAATTGCAATTAAAAATTAAAAATAAAATGTATCTAAAAGTTATATTTCTATTTAAATTTTTATTTTTTATTTTTTTTTATTTATTTTTTTTTTTTGACCTTAGGTACTTGCGCTGTTGTGGTTACGAAAAATGGAACATGCAGATCTTTGGTTGCAAATTTGGCAGCGGCGAATCATTTTAGTAAAAGTCATTTGCAGATTCCCGAGAATAAAGAAATAATTAATAAGGCCAAATACTTTTATATTTCAGTAATTATATATATATATATATATATATATATATATATATATATATATATATATATATATATATATATATATATATATATATATATAATATATATATAATATATATATATATATATATATATATATATATATATATATATATATATATTAATTTTTTGAAAATGACCTTTCACTGCAAGGTACCAGCCATAACAAACAATAGTTATTGTGTTTCACATACTTAAAGAAAGTAATTATTTTGTTGTTTTAGTCGTGGCAAGTCAAACCAAAAGTACAACTTGAGTCTATTTCCTCTCTAATTACTTAAAGATTTTAATTTATTTGTTTTTTTTATCTTACATTTTTATCTAACGATTCAAAATCACTTGAAATACAATACTTTTGAGTTAACAAATTTGAATTGATCGTTTCAAAATATGTTGTCAACTTCCCTTCTTTTTATAACATATCATATGGTTACCCAGGATGAGATTAATGACCTCTACCTCACTCATAATTTAACAGAAAAGTCACTTTCATAATATACTTTAATGAACCTCAATATCCCCAGTCCCCTCATGTTAATAAGCAAATAGTGTTTCTGAATTATGAAAATACCTGCCAAGACTTTTTATTCAGCCATGAAATGTTAGTTAATGTAGTATAAGTGATCCTTTTCTATATAAAAATTTCATTCAAAGAAAAAAAAAATCTTGCCATCGACGATCCAACTTGTAAAACATGCTTTAACATGAACGAATAATAAAAATAATTTAATTTGCATAGTCTTAAGTTGTTTTATATTCACAAGGTTAAGATATTAATTGAAATACTTTTAAATACTAATATTAATTATTAAAATTAATTAAAAAAAAAAAAAAAGTTTAAAAATATTTTATATTTTTGTTTACAGGGTTTCTTCCTTACAGTTTCTCCAGAAAGTATATTAGAAGTTGGTCGCCATGCTAGTGAGAATAATAAAGTCTTTTCCATGAACCTCTCAGCACCTTTTCTTTGTGAGTTCTTCAGCGAACCAATGATGAAAGCTTTCCCTTACATTGATATTCTATTTGGAAATGAAACTGTAATTGCATTTTGTAGTTGTATTAAAACAATTAGAAAAATAAAATTACTTGATACGTTCACTTCACACATTTATAAATATAATAAAATTATTTATTTATTTATTTTATCTGTTTATTTATATAAATTTTATCTATATATCTATCTATCCATATTAATATGCTAACATTTGCCCATCATGTCTGTTTATCTATATATCTATCTATCCATATTAATATGCTATCATTTGCCTATCATATTGAATGTCAGTTTTAGTACCTATAAATTGGACACCCATATTAGCATTTAGTGAAGAGAAGTGATTTAAGTTTTGTGGAAGGGAAAAATCTCACCTTTTGAAAAAATAATTCTAATAATAATTGTTTGAATAAAATAACCATCACATAAAATATTAATAATTAGGGATGGAGCGATACCAAAATTTTTACCGATACCGATACCTAAAAATATGCCGATACTTTACTCCTATACAAAATTTTTACCGATATCGATACTGAAAAGGCCGATACCGATACTTACCGATACCGATACTTCACTCCATCCCTAAATTTAATATAAGGCTTAATCACTTGAAATTGGCATGATGTAGATTTTATATTTTTGGTTTATTGTTCTCTTCTTTTAGAGTTAGGAAAATAAGAACTTTTTATTATTTTAATTTCACACGCCACGGTTATAGCTTATGATTATAATGGATATTTTTAGGAATTGAACTCGTCTCTCTCTTCTCCTAACGGGTCTTAACACATTAGTGTATGTACTATTCAAGCGAACAAAACAATATTGGTCTTCACTCTTTTTGTATGTCTTGTGTTAAAGTTACATCATTTTTACTTGAAGTTAATTAGGCTTATTTAGTTGTTTTTAAGTAATTGTGTTGAAATATCTAAAATATATGATAGGGCGCATTATGTTTAATGTTGAACCTTTATTTTTACATTGTGCCAGAGGAGTACTATCAAGTTTTGAATATTAATAGTTGAGTTTAGCCCGCCAATTCAGCATCAATCAGTGCAGTATTTTTTAAAGTTTTGAGAATGTTTCTTAAAGGTAGTACTAAAAGATGTTTCAGGTTTTGGGGATCTCGTATTAAATAAATATGTACTGTTAAAATATGAAATTTGGTTGTCTTTGTTCTTTGTACTAAGCACGAATTTAAAAAAAAATAAAAATAAACGTCGTTATAATAATATAATTTGTGTATTTTATGTAGTTATATGTAGAAAAGATTAGGATTACTGTGTATTTTATGTAGTTATATGTAGAAAAGATTAGGATTACTCTATTTGGAATTTTAATGCTAGCTTTGGATAGGTTTGTTTACTCTTTGTTTTTATTTTGTGATTAGAAATTTGTTTGCAGACAATATATAATGTTTATAATGATTGAAATTAATTAATTTTTTTAGGATCTTTGTTTGTCATTGGAAAATGGAAGTTATATGTTTATATAAATGGCCTGAAAAAGTTTGATAATCTCCGTTTTTAAGTGTGTCAGTTATGCATGACGTTTATTGTTATAAACTAATTTCCTCATTTACCTAAATATATCTGAAGCTGGATTATTCAGTGTTAGGCATAAACTGCCCGGATATAGTAAGACCTAACAGTTTTGTTAGCAGTAGGTTTTTTTTTCGTTGATTCTCAATTGTCACATCCTTATCACAATTTCATTGAACTGTAAAATGTAAAGTTTCTTTTCAAAATTTGAAAATTCGTAATTCACATATTTATGTTCTGATGCAAGGATGATTTTGTACAAATTGTTAAAGTTTATATTTTGACGGTGACTAAAAATGACAAGGACATCAAAAAAATATATTAAGTCAGCATAAAGTTCTGGAAGCCTTAAAGAAATTGTTGGAAAAATTTAAATAGCTTTTAAAATCTTTCAATTTTTTTTTTGTTGAGTTTAGAAAAATGATAAGATATCACAGACTTCAAGGACATTAACAGATTTTCTTTAATAACATTATTCCTATGCATTTTCTCCCTATCTGTTATACTCAAAATTAAATGATTTTTATTTTACATGCAGTGACAAAAACTTAAACAAGTTAAAAATTCTTTTAAGAATTTTTAAAAAGATTTTAAAATGTTAAAGTTTCCATAGAAATCTAGGTAATATTAGTTTACTGTAGTTATTGTTTTTGTTTTATTATTATTATTATTGGACATAAAGTACAATTCTACGATCGTCTCGCTTATGTATCGGAATCTTCCAATTTGCGTTTTTCTTTGGAAAATGAAATTTTTCCTAAGATATAAACTTTCTCTGTAGTTAGTCCATTTCGTCTTTGACTTTAGTTTTCCAACTCTGTCGCTGTGACGTCACCTGTATAGGGACTCCTAAAATATATATATTTTTTTTTATTTTTGACATTTTAATTTCATTGTATATTTTTATATTTGACTCGCAAACTCATTTGTACTGTTTAATAAGTCACATTTAAATACTTGTTAGTGCATTTGTTAATAATAATAAGGGTAAAAGGTTTTTGAATTTAAAGTAATCCATAAATATAAGATTAATACGATAGTTTACAAATAGGTTTTACTTTGCGAAAGTATAGGCGAAATTTTTTTTAATTAATTTGTTGGTGAAATTATTGATGTAAATGGGAGGGGACGTTTAGGAATAAGTTTGATGGAAGAAATACCTGCATTGTATTTGAATTTATTTCTACCAGCAATACTACTAAGTAGTGCTACTAGTGAAAGATCTGAAACTTTTTTCAAACTCGAGGATTTTGGAATAGGTATAATCATTGCTGAATTTGTTATACGTACAATTTATTATTACTTTGTAATTGATTTTCATGTAAATGAAATAAAAAAAGAAAGAATTTTTGAAATCAACACCTGAGAATTTATAATTTTTCAGTTTTGATAAAATTATTTATTCATATAAATATTTTTTGTAGGGAATTTTCTTTTAAAGTAATGCATAATTTTTTGATAAACTTACATCAAACTAATGCTCTTAAAGCCTGATCACCCCTTTCCTCTTTCTCCCTTAAAAATATAAATAAATAAATATGTGGCTAGTCGCATGAAACATAGGATTTTATGAAACAGATTTTATTTAATATAAACTTGATTTGTAAGTACAATCGGTTAGATAATCAGATAAAGCTTGCCTTCACGATAAAGGGGAACACAGGGTGGACACTTAGGGTATACATTGTTTTCCCAAATAGTAACTTCTCTGTAAATTCATTTTTATAATTTAGTGGGTCTTCTTTTACAGGAAGCAGCTAAGTTTTCTGAAGTACAAAAATTAGGTACGAGCGATGTAAGAGAAATAGCTCTGAGAGCAGCCGAGCTTCCAAAAGAAAACGAGAATAGGTCACGAATTGTTATAGTTACTCAGGGTGCTGACAACGTTGTTGTAGCAAAAGGTATAGTTGGGTAATGGAGTCATTTAAAATATTATGATATTGATTGTTTATTCTTGGTTTGAGAAAGTATCGGTTTTTAATAATTTACATCTTTCTTAACTTCAGATGGAAAAGTTCAAGAGTTTCCGGCAACTAAACTTCCTGATGAAAAATTGATTGATACAAATGGAGCTGGCGATGCATTTGTAGGAGGTAATTTAAGCATTACCTTTTGGTTACTTTATTTTATGGGACACAAAAAGAGAAATGTATTTATTTAATTCATGAACTATATATTATCACCATACATACATATATATCAATTTACAAATTTCATCTTCGTTTCAATATATATATATATATATATATATATATATATATATATATATATATATATATATATATATATATATATATATATATATATATATATATATATATATATATATATATATATATATATATATATATATATATTTATTTATTTATTTTTTTTCCCTGACATTAAAATCGATCAGTTTGAAACCCTCTGATCTCTATTGTCCAGAAAAATTACTCATCATCTTCACACATTAAGTTAAAAATTTTCTTTGGTTCCTGTCCCTTGTTTATACTTCAGGAAGCGAACAAGCTGACAGAGCAGCCTACTAGTTTTCAATTTTTAGGATAATCAGTAGATCCTACCTACCTTTCTAGATCTTCAAAGAGCACTTTTTTAAATACCAAATAATTATTATCTCCTTCAACAGGTTTTACTGCCAAATAAATAATCTCTCCTTTAACATGGATGCTACACATGGTGACAGGATTGTTCGAAGGAGGACGTCTGAGGTGCTAAGTCGCAAGTGTGACCTTAGCATGTCTGCAAATTTGGCACATGACAATTCCTTATGAAGGAAACTCGGTTTTCCATCTTGGCCGTTCACAACTTTAGTCTATCCTCTTTTTATAAGTCAGATCAAGACCCAAGGTTTTTTCCTTCCCTTCATAAGGTCCCTAGGAGAACATTCTTTCTTCCATCCTGTCGGAATTCGATATTCTCGGAGTGAAGTTAATTTTGTTACGAAAAAGTAATCTATGGTTTAGAATATAATCTTCGTGGGGTTTCCGTTCATTTCGTTTAATCTAGGTTTTGTTCAAGGCATTAGTCTTGAGCCTAGAATTATTACTTCCAGGTACACAATAACTTCTTTACATTTACTCAAATTCAAAATTTTTAGAAAAAATTTCTGAATTTTACTCACCTTTAGGTTTATACCAGTTTTGTGCACTTGCTGTATTTTTTTTCTTGTGTATTCTACTAGTTTTGTAATTTGCCTTTAGAGTTCTTTATCGTCAAATTCTTCAATTCGTTCGTCTTTTACATTTTATTTATATAAGCTAGTGAGAAATGTTCCACAATCTTGTTCCTTTGAAATAGGTTAAAAACAGTTATATTATTTTTTTCGCGTTATAATTTTATTTTGTCATTTAACAACTTGACTTGTCTTATCCCCGTAAAGTCATCTAGTAGGCTATTTGATATAAATTATTCTAGTATAATTTCTTTTGGTTACAGAACCAGTTTTACTTCTTTGGTCTCAAAACGTCTTTATTAATTTTTAAGTCTCCATAATATAGTCGTATTAAGGAATTTAATAGATATTGATTTTATAAAATGTTATACGAATTTTAAGATTGTTTATAGAGCTACTTACTAAAAATTTGCTTCGTGTCTATACTTTGCAGGATTTCTCGCACAGTTAGTTCAAGAAAAACCACTGGAAGAATGTATAAAATGTGCGATTTGGGCAGCTACCCAGGTAATTCAGCAGCCAGGATGTACTTTTCCAGAAGGCGTGCGTTATGAAGGATAATGTTGGGAGTTCCTACGATTTTAATTTGTTGTTTTTGTTATTGTTGTCGTCTTAAAAATGACCAACATTTTAAAACTATTTTAATCAAAAATAACTATAGTTCAAATTAAACTTGTTACAATTTTTTTTAAGACAAAATATGCCTCTAGAAAAGACATACTATTTATACATTTTATAAACTTTTTGCAGTTTATATACGTAAGTTTTTTTTATATATTCGTCAGTATTATCTGATTGTCATTTTTAATGAGACCTTTCTCAAAAGAATTTGAGCTTTCATCTAGTCTAATTTGTTGGGATAATTTTTTATTTAATAATTGTTGCACAAATTTTTTTTTGTCTATTGATCGAAGTAAAGTAAAGTAAAATAATTCAAATTTTTGTTGGATATAATTTTGATATGAAATAAAAACGTCTTTGGCTTTACTTGTATCTATTAAGACAGTTTTATTTTGTTATATATCGGATCTGGTCACATAACTTTCTAATGCAGACCCAGAGGATCTGCATTGCGAAGTTTAAAACTTCAGCTTATTACAAAACTCTTAAAAAATTAAGCCAACTGGTAGAAAACTATTTTAGCTTACCTAAAATATTTTAGATGAACAGACATCCTGCGCTCCCATCTCTTCAAACTGTAACCTTTATCAAATTGATGAGCCGGGAGTGTTGAAAATTCGAGTGATCATAGATTGGAACATTTTTTTAAAATCACCATTTGCTCCATAGAGTTTTTGCTTACCAAAATACACTCACTAACCTTTCTCTCTCTCACACACACACTTGCATAATCTTTCACCTTTAAGTCGTCACAATCGTTCAAAAACGATCTACCCCGTCATCTAATTTATAAAATCAACCGAGGCCCTTTGGACCCAGTCTTTTTCCTGATACCTTTCCTCATCTCTGGAAAAATTGTAATGCATTCTTGCCGACTCGCCTGTACTATATAGTAATGCCATTTTAACTGAAACTGAGTTATAACTCGAATGCTGGCAAGGCTATTACACAACTTAGGGGGTAAAACGAAATTTTTCATGGCATTTGCACCACAAAACATTGGCATGTAATATGCGAACAAAAGTCTGCGTACTGCGAGAATAGCAGCATGGAGTTCTCATGGAAAATGAGCTGTGACAAAGTTAGCAACATTTGCAATAAAAAAAAACTAATAGTTTTACACCAAAGGTGAACGTCTGCTTAATATACTCCAGAAAGAAATTGCACTACATTAAGGGTAAGAACAAGGTCTTGATGAGATGCTCTTACAGATTACAGCAGGTATATGACAAGGCTTATAATGCTTGTGTTCAGGTGAATGCGAATACTTCAAAAAGAAAATAAATATCCTAATTTAAAGTACAACAATAAATGTTGAATTAAAAAAAATACAAAATACTCAAAATTTTAGGTAAAGGGGATAAAAATTTAATTTAAAACATCAAATTGTACAACAGTTTATTTATAATACAACCGAACTATACTGGATAGCAAATTCATTTTGTGTGCTAATATAAGATCTATAATATATATTTATAGTACATATTTATATATTTATATATATTTTAACTATATAGATACACTAAGTCTTTATATATAAAAACTCTTTATTAATAATGAGCTACAATTAAAAAAAAAATTTACATAAAACTTACAATTTACTTAGAGGTGAAAAATAAGACCATAATGATCAAATATATATTAATATAAACGAGCCCTAAAAAAAACGCTTGAGCACAAACCACTTAAAAATCGAGGGGGAAAAAACATCATAAAGGAAAGAGGGGTAAATGAGGGAACCCAACTAAACCAAATGTCAAAACGAAACACAGGGTACGTCAACAACCCAATAAAATTGGAATGATATTATATATATTAAAAAAAAAAAAAAATATTGCAAATAGATATTTTATAAAAATTAAAATTTATTCTATATTTATAAAGGAAGAAAAATTCAAAACTTAAAATACATCCTATTAAATTTAAACGAATCTATTAAGACACAAAAAATAAAGCAGGCTGATAAAAACAAGTGATTTATTGCAGGCTTATTTACAGACTAGAAATATTTACTTACAAACCACCAAGTTAGCAGTTCTTATAATAAAAATATATTATCTTGGTATAATAAATAATAATAGTAATATAGGTATCACGCGTTGCAACAACCCAAGAGCAGCAGAAGTAGCAACAACATTAACAAACAAACGAACGTTTTCAAAAATTCGTTATCTCATATATTTAAAAAATATTTTGCTAAAATAAATCCCCCAATAATAATAATAATAACAACAATAATAATAATAATAATAATAATAATAATAATAATAAATCAAACTGAAAATAATCAGTCTACTTATAAATCCTAAATATCTTCATAATAAATATTGGTCCAAAAAAAAAAAAAATTTACAAAACATAACCAGGATAAGTTTTCTACTTCGTATGAAAAAAAGTTGTGTGTGTGTGTGTAATTAACACAAAATAGTCAATAGTGAAAAAAAATTCTAAAATTTTTATTTCAGTCACTTAACTTGAGACTTAACGAACTGAAGAAATTCGACGTAGGAGCGAGCGCCTTCTGATCTATCATCGACTAAATAGTTAATAAAAAGTACCCTAGATGGATTATCCTCCCTAAAATTGAAATACATTTATTATTATTATTATTATTATGGCAGCTAAAACTGATAAATTAAACAGCAAAAACTTTGTTTCTAATTAAACAAATATGCGCAATACTAATTAAGTTTGCTATCTTGGAAAGAAACAACAAAGAAACTTAATAAACCTACTCCAAAAACTGACATATGCAAAATAAGAGGCATAATTTTAAAATGATTTGACTGCATATATATTCAAACATTACCATAAATATTACATCCCAGAGATGGCCTAAAATATCAAGAGAACTGAAAAAAGAAAAACGCGTATACACCCACCTGATAATCTGAACTGGAACTGGGAATGGTTTGTTTTTCTGAAGATAAACAACGAAGTTCCTCGCCAACTCAGAAGTTGCATTATCAACAAAAGGAAGTGATTCTTCGTACAGGGGCTGAGGAATGGCAGCAAAACTAGGAACTCCGATGACGTCATTCACCCACTGAGGTGAAATACCACCCCGTATGTAAACGTAAATAACACATCCTGCATCCAGGAGGTAAGCACCGTTCCTATCGATATATTCCGCAGATAAATGTAGCCTTCCTGGCTGAGGCACAACCTTTAATAAAGTAAATACGAACAGTTATTCTGAGAAAACTATCAGAATGTGGAGGTGATTGAAAACTGAATATGTCCAATGATAAAAATAATTACATACCATATCCTCAATATTGATAGCACCTTTTTCACTTAAATTATGAATAGGATAAAGATCTGGGTATATTGTTTGAATCAAATGACAAAGTGGCAAACTCTTTAATTCACACATAGCAAAGACTCTGTCATCCAACTTTGTGCTCAATCCATGTCGTAGAGCAACCTAACAAAAAAAAAAACAAAAAAAAGATACATAGTATTGCAATAACTAATAACCACAAATGAAAAAAAAAATAACAAGATAACCCACCGATTTCAGCAACCCTAGTATGTATAAAGGCATCATCTGAAGAGTAGGTGGGGCTGGCAGACCAGAATAAGAGGACAGTGAAGCTTTGTAGGCACTGAGAGCGTCACAACAAGCATTAACAAGGGCTTCACGAGCGTCAGACATCTGCGCTGACAAACATTTGTCAACTGCCATTTTGGCAAGTAATCCTACGATGGCTTGCTGGTCTCCGCCATTTAAAACTTCATGGATATTCGGAGTAACAGGTAAACATAAAGTATGAACTCGAATACGTCTTTCTCCTTTAAAAAAAAAAAATAATAAAAATAAAAGAAAATAAAAGAATTTTTAAAGTTTCGCTTTACTTTTTAAACCATTAGAAATAATTCTCCAATCTTTGAGTAGTAAAAAAAAAAAAAAACATTAAAATCTAAAAATATTGGAAGAATAAAAAACAAAAATCTTTATTTTTAAAGTATATATATTTATATATTTGCTAATAATAATAATAATAATGACAAAAAAATTTTTTTAATTAAAAAAAACAAAAAAAAAAAAAAAAAAAAAAAAAAAAAAAAACAAAAACAAAACAAAACTTGCCTTTACTAGATGTGTACAAAAGGGCAGCCTGGAAACAAGCTTGTCTAATATTATGAAGAGGCTCTTCCAAGTTGACTTGCATCCCAAAACCGGAATCAGGATTTACATTTGGAAGGGAAAGAAGATCAGTCGATCGTACAAAGAAGTTACCATGGAAATTGGTTATGGCTAATCCTCTGGTAGCTCTAAAAAGTTATAACAATAAATGATTATTAAGTATTTTTACAACAATACCTATCAAGAAAGATTACTTTCGACTTTGAAGGGATAATAAAGCCTATTCATTCAATAATAATAATAATAATAATAAAAAAAAATTGGTACACCAAACTTCTAGTAAGAAAAATCACTTGATTAAAAGAAAAAAAATTAAACTATTTAATTTGCAAAATAATTTTTACAAATTTATATTTACAAACATTTCACCCAGAATAAATACAAGAAATCAGTCCTTGAAAGATTTATACGAACCTTATCCTCATAACTGCTTCAAATCCAATCTTTCTTGTCAAATATCGAATAAAACAGGACCTAAAAGGCAACACACTTGGAGAATTCCGTTCAGAGTGAAATCCTGGAAAGTGATAAATGCATCCACCTGAGAACTTGCTCATTCCACTCAGAGTCGCCAAGTCAATGTATTGAGAGTTCAGAGTAAAAAGATCAACAGCAATCTAATATATATTATTATTATTATTATTATTATTATTTTATTATTATTATTTTTATTATCATTATTATTTACAGATTCTAAATGAGAATGCAAATAAGTACCTGCTGTCCAGAGCAATCTAAAGCAAATTTTTTATAAAAATCCGTTGCCGGACCCAGATGACTAATGTCCTTCGCGGACCTCTGGTTTGGATCTTCTCGGGGTTTTAAGGCACCCGGACCAAGAGTTGGCAATGTAACAGACATAACTGTTATTCTTCCTCCAATAGGAGACTAGAAATAGATTAGAGAAGACTTAAGATTTTTCTTCATAAACATGTTAAGAAGAGGTATCCAGCAAACTGAAAAATGCTGGTCCTGTCTAACATGCTTACTATTCAATTTTTCAAAATTGAATATATTCCTACAAAATTTCCTTTGAAAATAAAAAAATTAGAACTACAGTTTCTTTCTGTTTCAAATTACTAAAATAGATATAAAACTCTTAGGAGTTAGTAGGACACTGAAAATTTATAACATTTCACTCGTTTCATTCAATTTTATTCTTCTAAAAAAAAATTAATCTAAATAAATAAATATAACATTTTTTCAGCAGATTTCAAAGTTAGAAAAAAAATGTAGTTTACGAGAATGAAAATAATTTAAAGAAAAAATACATATTCTATTTATATTATCTTAATTATTCAGAAATGACTAAAAAGAAGCACACTTGATACATTTAAAAAAAAAATATTTTTATTCTTATTTTGTGAATTTTCAATTCTTTTTTATTATTGAAAAGAAGAAATTGTGCAAACCATACGAAACTAACCTGCTTGAATGAAAGAATATGAAAATATTAAATCCTAAATCTGAAATATAAGCATATAATTTTAACTTTTTTAACAACCTAGAAATTAAAAAACCCATAAAAAGTGTTTCAGAATTTTGGTTAGTCTTCATCTTGTCCCTGGAAGGGTTTTCCCCCTGTCAGTGGGACCAGCAGCTTTCTCCATCTGGTCTTAAAATTTCACAAGGTTGCTGACTCCACAGAAAAATCCCATCCAGATCAGCAAGAATAGAATCGGAAAGTTGAAGACGAGAAGCAACTCTAGAAGCTCAGAGCTCAGTCATCAGCATAAGAATAAGCAGTTAGAAGTGCAGTTGAGAAGGTTGTTAATGAAAAGTAAGAATGAAGTTAGATATAAAACAGAACCCTGAGGAACACCACAATTGACAAGAAAGTAAGAAGAGGTTGCTCTATCTATAAGTGCCGAAATGGAAACAATTTGAGAGAAAACTAGACAAGAGTAAGCAAAGAGGAGGAGGAAACCCAAAAGGAAGGGGATTAGAGAGCAGCGAAGCATGCTAAAGGTTTTGGATATGTAAAGCGACACCACACAAGACTCCCCGAAGTCCTAAGGGCAGAAGACCATAAATCAGTGAGATAGGAAAGTATGTCACCAGTTGACCTCGAGCGTCGAAAGCCATACTGATGATCTGAGAGAAGAGAATGAGACTCCAAATGGTCCAGGAAATGAGAGTTGAGGAGAGTTTCAAAATTTTTAGACAAAACACGAGTGAGAATTATAGGTCGATAATTGGAAGGGACAGAAAGGTTACCTTTTTTTCGGGATCGGCTGAACATATGCGCGCTTCCAGCACTGAGGAAAAGTATTAGTATTAAGGCATAGAGAGTAGAGATGAACGAGGACAGGCGCCAACTCGGAAGCACACTTCCTCAGAACGCGAGGGGTAATGCCATCCAGGCCAGTAGGCCTTCCTGACATTCATAGATTTCAGGAGGAGGAGGAGAGATTAGCCTTTTCAGAGGGAGTATTAGCTACAGAACCATCAGGGCGAATAAGAGGAGGAAAGACAGATTTACAGAAGTTATTAGAGATATTTTTGGAAAGAGTCAAGAAATTTTTATCAGTAGGAGAATCATGGAGGTCAGCGCACTTCCTTTTAATGAAAGTACGGTTAGTTCATCTTTAAACACTTTTTCAGAGATCTCCAGCAGATGCTTCTTGGAGATTTGATTTGGTTTCCCATGCTTGGTATTGGAGTTGCTGCAAGCAATAATCAATTATTACAGGGCCGTGTTGCTAGTCCTGTTGCCATTGCTCTTCGTTCTACTCGTATGATTCAATCTTGTCGCCTATCCAAACTCATGTTATTAAATTTTATATTCTTAACATTAACGTTGAATTTTTAATTTAAAGCCAAAAAGTTCATTATCAATAAATATTTGTAGCACCTCCATATATTTTGAAAAATAATTTATCTGAATTTCATCTAATTTACTATTTTCAAAAAATGCTGAAATATTAAATCTAATATTCATATTTTAAAATACATATCCGCAATTATTTCCAATCTTCTGCTCAGCACACTTCTCAAGCACCTTCTGTGCAATCCCCAACTTTCAAAACAATTTCTGAAGACATCCTTAAGCATTCCTCCTATCACTTTTCAATCTTCCAACAGATGCCTCCCACTTTTCCTCTCCAATTATTTTCCAAGCACGTCCACTCACGAAGACAGTCTTATCAAATATATCTAAATAGTTTTAACCTCTCTACCAATGGCCTAATGCATTATCAGTACACTTCCTCCTCAGGTATTCGAGCCCTGGATCCAGTGCTTAAAAGACTGACACGCACACCGTATAACCATGTAACTGGTTATACGGTGATTGTAAGTCTTTTAGTAAATGATTACTTGTCTTTAATTTTCTTTTATATTATATATATTATATATATATATATATATATATATATATATATATATATATATATATATATATATATATATAATATATATATATATATATATATATATATATATATATATATATATATATATACACACAC
>SEYY01023782.1:77500-89076 GCA_009176605.1 Armadillidium nasatum
TACCCATAGATGGGGCAGAGATTCCTCTAGGAGGCATTCCCAAAGGAATTATGAGGACTGATAGGTCCTAAATTTGGAGATGCAGGACCAATTGACCGTGGTGGAGGGCCTACAGTTGATGGAGGTCTCAAAGATGTTGGTAGAGGTCCCATTGGTGGAAATCTCACAGAAGTTAATGGACCCATGGATGTTGGTGGGGGACCCATGGATGCTGGTGGGGGTCTCATGGATGTTGGTAGGGGTCCGATGGATGATGGAGGACCCATAGACGTTGGTGGTGGACCCCTAAATGTTGGCGAAGAACCAATAGACATTGGTGGTAGAGGACCCATAAATGTTGAAGAACCCATAGATGTTGGAGGAGGACCCACAGATGCTGGTGGACCCATAGATGTTGGTGGAGGGCCCACAGATGCTGGTGGACCCATAAATGTTGGTGGACCCACAGATGACATTGAAGGACCAACAGACATAAGAGGAGGCCGCATAGATATTGGTGGATTACCGACAGATGGCAATGGGGGAGCCACAGAAGTTGGTGGGGGAGCCATAGATGTTGGTGGGGGGCCATGAATGTTGGTGGGAGGTACCATGGATGTTGGTGGTAGAGGGGCCATGGATGTTGGTGGTAGAGGGGCCATGGATGTTGGTGGTAGAGAGGCTATGGATATTGGTGAAAATGCCATAGGAGTTTGAGGCCTTACAAATGGTCCAGCATGTGATGCTGCTGGTTGTTTCACAACAGACGTGGTGGGTCCAGTAGATGGCAAAACTAATGATTCTACAGATGTAGCATGTGCATGACCAATTTGATGCCCCACTTTAACTGACTCATTTGAAATTCCTAAGGATCTTGAGGGTCCAAGAGCTGATGAATTGTTATTAAACAATGTGTTAGTTCCAGACTGCGTTGAAAATGAAGCAACTGTAGAAACAATTTTCTGTTCTCCATGGGTTACATTTAAAGACTGCGTTTGTAGCACAGAATCACCAATTTTCTTTTCTAGATTTTGCTTTGTTTCTATTTTTCCACTACCATCTGCAGCACCAGTGGAAACAAAATATTCATTTATAGTAGATTTTCCTGAATATATGTCTTTATTTTGCAAATTTTCTTCTGACTCTGAATTTACAGTAATTTGTTTGGAAGCATTTGCATCATTACCAACAGATGCAATTTGAGGCACTTTATCTTTCAAATTTTCTGCACTGTTGGATTTTGAAAATTTTGAATAATTTGCATTATTGATCGAATTAGGCACTGTAGGTAATGAATTATATAAACTAAGAGGACTATCTTTGACTAAATTTATTTCACTTCCACATAAGTTTTCCTCATCTCTGTGATAAATTTTTTCTTCAGAAGTTTGCTCATGCTGATGTAAAAGAGAGGAAGTGGGAGGATTTTGTACAGAATTTAAAATATTAGAGTCTGATTTAGAAAAACTACTTGTTAAATTTTGAAGTCCTATATTGGCACTTCCATCACTAGTATTAATCACACTGAAATTTTTATTGTACCCTACATTATTATTTCCATTATTTCTGCTGAAAGGATGGTCTAAATATGAAGTATCAACAAAATTCTTCGGTTCACCAAGAAAGCCTCCTATGCTAGGACCTAAAACAAAAAATAACATTAAGAATTCTAATTTTGATGATATTTTAATATTAGGATTATAGAACTTAACTAGAGAATTGCAATTCTAACCCAAACTATATATATATATATATATATATATATATATATATATATATATATATATATATATATATATATATATATATATATATATATATATATATATATATATATATATATATATATATATATATATATATATCCTAACAATAAAATAAATTCAGATTAATAATGGAACTTAGTAAATATTATGCTTTACATGAACTTGAGGCTGCCAAAATAAAGATCTGATTCTTAACTGTGCTAAAATATAATTATATTTTACAATTTAATTATAATTAAATATAATTATTTTATAATTTAAATAATAATAAATAATAATAATAATAATTATAATAATAAATAATAAAATAATAAATATAATTTAAATATAATTATAATTTAATTATAATTAAATATAATTACATAATTACATTTGAAACTCTATATCAAGCAAATGAAATGAAAACATTTATTCCTCTACAATGGGACAATAAAAATTCTTTTTCATTATTATATATGACTACTATAGAAAATACTGTAGTCAAATTAAGATTCTTTCATTATTTTTTGTCTCCTCTGCTGAACTTCAGCACCTTTCAATTCACAATTAGAGACAGTTAGAAGCCACACGGGTCTATCGAGATTGTCCCAGTCAAAACAAATTATTATAATGGTAATGGTAAAACATGAAACAAAGACAAAGTCTATCCTATCCCTAGTTATCAGTTCATTCATGCGAAAGAAAAATAAAACTAAGCCCCTACATATATTTAGTAAACCTAACTAATGACATTATACAACTAATTACACACGCAATGAGCCAACACCCACTATAAAACTGTTAGGATTAGTCACAAGCTTTTTTAAAAATTCATAGGCTTAGTCACAAGGTGGTTTAAAAATTCAAATATACTGGCCAATTTGGCATTAGTCAAGTTATACTGTATGATACCTAAACCATCCATATATCTAGATATAAAACATTTAGAATCTGACCCAGAGCTTGCAGGACAGTATTAATTGTCAATGATCATATACAGTTTATTATAAATCATACAGAATTCTATTCATTACTGCTATAATTATTATTATTATTATTGTATTGCTAATCAGTAGCCAAAATAAAATTAATTTTCCACCATATTGTAATTCTTTTTATGTTTAAAAACACTTCATCCCTTTATTTTTGAAACTCTTAGCTGTTTCTTTCTCATTATTTTAAGAAAATCCTCTAAATTGACATTGACCTTTCAGGACAGCAATGAAGTGCCACAAAAACTGACAAAACCCCTCTGGAGATTTATCACTGTTTCCAGAGATTGATTCACTCACTGCCTGTTGGGTTGTGAATTCCATAAATTGTAAAATTGCATGTGCCAGTAGAGCCTAAAGCATTAGCAGAGGCACTTCTTAAACCTCTATCTTTTAAAATCTTTTAAATCACAAGAATTACAAAGATCTCCAAAATTGTGCATCAAAGTGAAAAAATTGCTTGATCCTATTTGTTACAATCCATCTTTACAAACAAGGATTTTCCATTCTCATAAACTTAAAAAAATACAGAAATAGATAGAACTCAGAAACCAGTACCCAAATTGCTATGACATCAAAATGTCCAATTTTGATGATGTATCAAATCAAAACCTAAAATGACTTTCTTCAAAACAATGAAGTGAAAATGTTTTCAATGAAATTCTTTTATTCCCTAATAAGATTTTAATTATTTTTTATATAATTATTTTTATTTTCATTTGATTATTTTTTAATTTTGTGTTTAATTTTGAAAAGTGCTTAATCAAGTATATGCAGTATGCAAGTATACCCAAGTTTGAAAGTGAGTGTTCTTTGTGTTCTCAGAAGCAGTTGAATTAAGATAAATAAATGTCTGTTTACCATAATGCAACAATTTTACAAGAAATTAATTCGTTTTTCCTCATACACATATTTTGGGGTAATGACCAAAAGTCACACCATATCTAATTAATCTTTGATCAGAAAAAGTGAATAGCTTTAAAATATAATTCATTTATACTGAGTATTTAAGGAGTCAAAAGTACAGTAAAAAAAAATAAAAATAACGATATATATATATATATATATATATATAATATATATATATATATATATATTATATATATATATATATATATATATATATATTATATATATATATATATGGGTCATTCCAAGTCACTTCAACCAAAATTTGGCAATTTTTTCCGTGACCCCTTTCGATTTTTATGAAAAATGGCACACTAACAGATCTTGTTGAGAAAATATGAATGGCGTTTATTGCAGGTCTCTAGCTCATACGGTTCAGAAGATATGACCTTTGAAACTTTGGTCAAAAATGTCAATTTTCAGAGAGTAGTCTGAGGTCAAAATACAATATCTCGGCTTCTATGGCACTTAGAAGCATCGTGTAAAGACCATTTAAAAGATCTTGAATAGCGGTACAACATTTATTTAGATGATTTTGACCTCGGAGGTCAAATAAAAAATTTGACCTATTGTGACCTTGACCTTGACCTTGAAAAAAAACCTCCTCTTTGATTTTTTTCAAACTTTGCTGAATTATTGTTATATATGTATATTTTAATTTTTTAATGAATTATTTTTGGTTTTGGCTTGGTTTAGAAAATATAAGCAATTTAATAAGTACAAATATCACATTTTTCACTTTTTTGCGATTTTTATCTCATTCAATGTATAGTTCCAACATTTCCATTTCTCTTTCTCTCTCATATATATATATATATATATTATAATATATATATATATATATATATATATATATATATATATATATATATATATATTATATATTTATATATATTATATATTGTAAGGGGCTGGCTGCTGCCGAGTATATTTTTCTCGTTTCAGATTGCATGGGGTATTCTCTGAGGAATATAGTCTTACTTGCTTGTTGCTTTGCTGTTATGCTTTTGACTGTGCTTGGGATCCACAATATTAATGTGCATGTGCCATGTCCTAGACTGGAGAGCGTGAAGGGAGATTGATGTTAACGTGTTTATTTGTTTAGATACGTTAATTTATTCTTCTATGTTAAATTTATTTTTATTATTATTATTATTTATTGAGTGCACTTGTGCTAATGAAAGTCTTATGAGCTATTGTTCCCATTTCGGGCAATAATTAAAAACAGGTTATTCTTATTCAAACAGGTTGTTATTCTCAAGAAGGCATATTACTCCTTTCAAGAGTAGGTTATTTCTTTTGTTTTATTTATTATTATTAATTCATTATATATTTTTAGATCATTTAAACTGAGGTGAGACACTGGGGTAATTATTTATAATTCTCACAGGTGCCGGTCTAGGGCCTTATTGCCTAGTGCTAATCTGGAGTTATAATCTCTATACCTATCAGGTAGAAAATATAGACAAGAGACCTTAATGGTTTATGAGATTATCATTATATTTTTTTTTTTATAAAATTTTAATATTAATATTCACTTTGGGAAAAGAAAATATGTCAGTAGTGTGATAAATTTCACAGTAAAACGCTTTCCACTTTCAAATCTTTGGTTGTTTTAAGCCATTACTCTTTTTTTTTCTTTATTTTGTGTATATAGAGGCTATCTTGTGTACTGTGAGCTGTAGATAATTTTGTGAACATTGTAAGTGTAAGATCAACATATATATATATATATATATATATATATATATATATATATATATATATATATATATTATATATATATATATATATATATATATATATTATTCCCCATGCAATCTGAAACGAGAAAAATATACTCGGCAGCAGCCAGCCCCTTACAATATATATATATATATATAATATATATATATATATATATATATATATATATATATAATATATATATAATATAATATATATATATATATATATATATATATATATATATATGAGAGAAAGAGAAATGGAAAATGTTGGAACTATACATTGAATGAGATAAAAATCGCAAAAAAGTGAAAAATGTGATATTTGTACTTATTAAATTGCTTATATTTTCTAAACCAAGCCAAAACCAAAATAATTCATTAAAAAAATTAAAATATACATATATAACAATAATTCAGCAAAGTTTGAAAAAAATCGAAGAGGAGGTTTTTTTTCAAGGTCAAGGTCACAATAGGTCAAATTTTTTATTTGACCTCCGAGGTCAAAGTCATCTAAATAAATGTTGTACCGCTATTCAAGATCTTTTAAATGGTCTTTACACGATGCTTCTAAGTGCCATAGAAGCCGAGATATTGTATTTTGAACTCGGACTACTCTCTGAAAATTGACATTTTTGACCAAAGTTTCAAAGGTCATATCTTCTGAACCGTATGAGCTAGAGACCTGCAATAAACGCCATTCATATTTTCTCAACAAGATCTATTAGTGTGCCACTTTTTATACAAATCGAAAGGGGTCAGGGTTTTTGTCGTGTTGAAGTGACTTGGAATGACCCATATATATATATATATATATATATATATTTACTTTGTCTATTTGAATTATTCCCAGAATTAGAATGTGAATGACGACCACTATTTGACACTGGAGAGTCATGTCTTGATGATAAATTGGAATGAATTCCTGGAATATAAAACAAATACAGATTATAAAAAAAATTAAAAGAACACAATGAATGGATAGCTAAATGTGCAATGAACAGAATTATAATAAAATTTTTGAAATTACAGATAAACTTCACAAGATATTCTTCAAATTATATACAGCTTTAATTAAAATAGCTAAATTTAAATTTTTTTTACCTGCTTCAATTGGTGTTTCAGATGGATGTCCATTAACTAAAGTAGATTGGTTTCCTGTTGGGTTAACTGGGTGAAACGGGTACCTCTGATTTCCTAGTAAACCAGGATATGGAGGAGGTTCTTTCAGTGGACCAGGGGGAGGTCCTCTAAAAGTGGGATGTGGCCCTCTGGTCTGATTAGTGTTAGGTCTGTCCATATTGAAAGACCCAAACACTTGAGGTGGGGGAAAAGTTTTTGGTGGGTCACTCATACTGTAAAGACAAAAGAAGAGAAATTATATTAATACTGCTCCACTTCTGATTTTATTGAAACTAATGGGATATATTGTTAATAAAATATCATAAAAGTATTAGCAAGCATTAAAATGATTTAAGGTACCAAAAACATAGATTCTATGTTGACAATTCTGATTTTATAGTAAGAAAACATATCATTGAGACAATTGTATTTATGTGTGTAAATATGTGATGTAGAAATGGTTACCAGATTTATTCAAAATTGTCATATAGGTGCTGATATAAATAGCAATAGAAATGTATAACAGAGTAGAAAAACATGGTGGGAGAAAGAGGGAAGTAAGTTTAATATGATTATGATAATAGTTGAGAAATTATGATCATAGCAAATCTTAGTTGTGGTGGTTTAAAATAAGTTAGGGTTTTCATTGCATTTAGAGAAATAAACTTTTTTTTAAATATTTAATTACCTTGTTCAAGTTAAAAATAGAACAAATACAGCTACTTGAGAAATAGAGTTAAAGGTATTTATGTTGTTAATGGAATATATTGTGAATAAATTTCATACCATTTCATATGATTATTGTTCTCTACAGAAACAAATACAAATGTAAATGCATTACAGAAAGTCTAATGAAGCATGGAACACTACTTTTGTATAATAAAAATAAAAAATATAAAAATAATTTTATCATAAAATGATATATCTAAACTTCAAATTAAAAAATGGAGTAACCTTCATTATTTGAAATAATTGGAGCAAAGTTTATATGAAATTTGTGATAAGCTATGTTAAAATGCTTTTAACCATTTCACAGCTAAATTTTTAATGCAAAAAATTAAAGATTGTAATAATAATAATAATAATATAATAATAATAATAATAATAAAATAAATAATAATAATAATAATAATAATAATAATAATAATATATATATATATATATATATATATATATATATATATATATATATATATATATATATATATATATATATATATATATATATATATATATATATATATATATATATATATATATATATATATACCAAGTTTTATACATGCATAGTATATAAATAATCTATAGAGGCTCTGCCTAATTTATCATTTTTCTCTTATTTTACAATTTAATTTAATAAAAATGCTTCCCTAACCTTTCTAATTATACTAAGTTAATTAAACAAATATTTGAAGTATATAATAGATTACCATAAAATGTAAACTGTAGCCAGTAAACTATTCTATTACCTCTAATTATAAAACATCAACTTTTCTTAACAGATTACCAATTTAATAGCTTTAAACTTTCTAATATACCAAAAATATTGGTAATTCTAGTTCACTGTAGCATTTTTTTCTTAATATAGCAAAAATACGAAGATGAATTGGTCTGAATTCAACTTTTTTTTTATTGAGGTGCAGAAAACAATTTTGTAAACTAAAAATGCAAAGAAAAAATTTAACTAAGAATAATAACTATGATCATTTAAGAACACATCAAATGACTTTAATAGAGTATTATCATTTGGCTTTGGACTACCAGATTGCTGTATCAGCGTAGGAGAGAATCATACTAAATTTTATAGCTATTTTGGAACTAAAAAAAAATTGTTTGAAATATATTAAAACTATAAAAAAAATTTTGGAAATAATTTGAATTAAGTAAATTGAAAGTAATGAAATCTTCTTTTCATTATTTATATATTTTAATTGTTATACAACATTAATAACAAAGACTAAGAGTTCACTAGGTTGTGTCAATATGCTGGCTGTTAGGCGTACTTTTACTCTTTTAAGTACAGGTTAAGTGAAACTAGTTTATTAGATCTAACAAACTAGTTCAACTTAAAACTAACCTGGACTTAAAGGGTAAAAATGCGGCTAATGCCCAGTAAAATATGACTATCCTAGTGAATATTGGGCCTTTCAGAATGCAATAATAATGTCAAAAAATTGTTTTAAAAATAATTGAATATGCTTAATTTGCTTTATTTCATATTTTGTCTTTGTACATTCATTATAGAAAAAAAAAATTTTTTTAAACCTTTTTTTTTAGATCCAAAATAGTTATAAAATTTCATATGATTCCCTCTGATACTAATGCAACAACCTGGTAATGCTAAGCCAAATAATAATATACCATGTATTATTAAATCATGGTAATTATTACTCTTAATTTTTTTTTTTATTTTTAGTGTACAATATCATTTTTCTCTCCCCAACCAAAAAAAATTGATTTCAAACCATTTCATCTTCATATTTTTGATATATTACAAAAAACAAAAAAAAATGCTCCTGTGTACTCTAGAATTACCAAAATATTTAGAGTAAAACATACTTTTCTTATAGATTACAGATTTCAATGTTTTAAACCTTCTAATATGCCAAAAATATTTAAAATGTATTTAATACAGTATATAAAAATGATAAAATATATTTAAAGTAATAATGCTAAAAGTGTATTATTAAATGTAACAGCAAACTTGCCTAGATTTAATGATTTGAAAATTAATGAACTTCTACTGTTAAACTGTAAAGAACTTCTACTGTTAAGCTGTAAAGATAAACTGTGCCTAGAGTAAAGTTCAATACATGGAAGATTTTATTTCCCTTTCCTTCTCTCTACAAAATATTAAGTAAAATAAGAACCTACAAGAATACTAATACAGCAAATGTTTACATAGCAAAATAATAGAAAAGAACTCAAACTCTGAAGCGCTTTAAGACTTTTCTACTCTATTAAACAGTTTTCATGTTAAAATAAACAGGTTTGAAAATTAATGACAATGAAATTGTAAGCAAGGACACACATCCCACATCCCAGTCCTAGGTTATTTTCTCAAAGGCTATTGGTCTCTAAAGATTACCCAACAGAAACTCTCAAAGTAGTCTAGAAGTTATATTTACAAATCATCAAAACTAAACAATGAGCACTTTTCTAAAACTATTACCTTTCTATAAACCTATAACATCTTGTGGAATAATAAAAATCGATTTAATATCCCGCTGTCACAATTTACTTTCGAGAAAACTCTGCAAATGTCAACACAGTCACAATCACAAGAAAAATGACGTCATATAACGTGGAACTTGTATAAAAGATACTTCTAAAAAGTTTCAGAAAAGGTTACTTATAAACTTATTTATTTTTATTAAAGTACTATTTTATTTCAAATTAATTGTTTTTAGAGCAATAAGAATATTATCAAATAGTTTTGCAATCAGAAAACAGAGGCAAAATATCAGCCCATAAATTATTATTGGAATGAAGCATAGTTCACTTGCTTGCAGTAAATCTTTAGAAAACGTATGGTTTATTCTCATTTAAATAGTATTCAAACTTTGATAGTATCTTTCAAAGATCAAGTAAAAAGTAAAAACTTCTCAATTGTATAGAGACGAGATAAACTTTTAAAATTGATATTGAATTATTCTATATAAGACATTACTATAATATACTTCATGAAATTTACAATTATTCAACTAAAGTTTTCAATTTTTTCACCTGAAGGTGAATAATCTACTATCAAAAATTAATTGTCAAATAAATTGATATATAAATAAAGAAATAACGATATATATATATATATATATATATATATATATATATATATATATATATATATATATATATATATATATATATATATATATATATATATATATATATATATATATATATATATATATTTGTGAGGTTCCAAAAAGTAAACAACTGGTTCTCTCCATTGCCATAAGACTTAACAACCGGTTCTCTTCACTTTATTATTTAATCAAATAACAAGAGTTATAACGATCGATCCGTTTTCCTGAAAATTTTTAAAAATTATGAAAAAGTTTTAAGAACCAATTCAATCGAACCGTCACTTGTCACTCTCTTTTACGTACTATCTTTTGGGGAAAATCAACAATTTTGCCCTATGATGGTGAAACTCTTTTTAGCCCTCAGATGGAAAGGAATACTGAGATCCTCCTTGAGGTGAGGAACCTCTTGACATTTTAAGTTACGGTTCACTTTGAGGAAAGAGACCTATCTTGTCTTCTGAACCTTTTCATACCATGACATCATCACCTTATTTGAAGCTTGTGGAGTTGGAGTAGGAGTCTCTCCTTTGTCTCTCCTGCTCCATGTGATCCACCAATATATGTTCAAGCTGTCATCTTAGGTTTTGACACATGATAGATACAACAAGCATGAGTTCTAGAAGCCGTTTCTTATTTTGCTACATGGTACAACCAATAAATGCTTAAGTTGATACTTTAGTTTTTTGACAAGATGTTTACATGAATGCTGAATTTGCCATCTTGAATTTTCATGATGGCCTTATAAACAGGATCATCTCTTGATCAGATTTCCAAACAACTTCTTCTTCACCATTTCCAAAACCATAATATGAATAATATTCATTGGAAGAGGATTCGGACTTCAGGCTTGGGTTAGAATCCTTACTCTAGACATCTACCTGACCACCAAAGACTGCTGAAGATAATGGCAAATATGCTAAGGTAAATGATAAAACTATATTTAAATTTTCATTTTTAATTTTAAAAGGAAATCAGTAAACCACATTATTTTTTATATTTTTAAAAGTATTTTATGGTACTGTATTGTTACCTTAATATTTATTATTATACTGTTAAAATAAATTTTTAAAAAGGACATTTCTTTTTAGTGTCTCAACACTAAATTCTTAAAATGTTGAAGAAAAATAAAATATATTCAATGATTAGAACATAAAAAAATATATATACAGCAAGAAGTAGAACATTAATGATAGTGAATTGATTCAATTGAATAAATTTTTAAAAGCATTTCAACTTAGGAAAAAAATATTAAAATATATTTCAACTCGAAAGCATTTTATTGTATGTATCAGAAAA
>SEYY01023783.1:10000-15000 GCA_009176605.1 Armadillidium nasatum
ATTTATTTTTATATCTAATAATTCGATATATATATATATATATATATATATATATATATATATATATATATATATATATATATATATATATATATATATATATATATATATATATATATATATATATTATATATATATATATATATATATATATATATATATATATATATATATATATATATATATATATATATATATATATATATATATATATATATATAATATATATATATATATATATATATATATATATATATATATATATATATATATATATATATATTATTATATATTATATATATATATATTAGAATATTAGGGCAGAGAGATATATTATGAGTGGTTGATGTATTTGAATTTTCGCAGCGCTTTCTCTTAATAATTCGATTTGTCATTTTCCCTTTTCGAAGAAACTTTTTCTCTTTTATTCATATTTTCTTTTTTTATTCAGACTTTGAAAGTTTGAATCTTGGTAACATTTCTAATGTTATATGAGCTATCTTTTCTATTATTATTATTATTATTATTATTATTATTATTATTATTATTATTATTATTATTATTATTATTATTATTATTATTATTATTATTCATTATTATTTAATGCATGCTTAATTTTACAAGCAAAAATTTCATGACATTGCTATATATATAATATATATATATATATATATATATATATATATATATATATATATATATATATATATATATATATATATATATATATATATATATATATATATATATATATATATATATATATATATATATATATATATATATATATATATATATATATATATATATATATATAATATATATATATATATATATATTATATATATATATATATATATAATATATATATAATAAAAAAAAAAAAATTATTAAAAAATAAATAATAAATTAATTATTTCATTTAAAAAAATTTTGAAATATATGAATTTTAAAATTTTTGTAAAAAAAATTTTTTATTTTTCATTTAATTTTCATTTAAAAAAATATATATATAATATATATATATATATATATATATATATATATATATATATATATATATATATATATATATATATATATATATATATATATATATATATATATATATATATATATATATATATATATATATATATATATATATATATATATACATTCATCTTAAAAGTGAATAAAAATTTAAATTTCTGTTACCAATAAAAGCATAAAATAAGTCTTTTCTGAACAGCCATTTTGTTTATTTAAAAAGAAAATTGGCTCTCCGCTCTTTGGAATATGCATAACTTGTCAATAACTTTGCGATTGAAATCGCAAATGTTAAAACCTTCCCCACTGAGAGAAATTTTATTCCATTACACACATAGTGCTTTCAAACTTTAAAATTGAATTATCTCGAAACCACTTTTTTTGGACTTGATACCTTTTCCTTGTAGAATAACGATTTTTTAATAATATATATATATATATATATATATATATATATATATATATATATATATATATATATATATATATATATATATATATATATATATATATATATATATATATATATATATATATATATATATATATATATATATATAGGCAAAAAAATTGTAAAATACACAAACACATCTTCTCCACACGATTGACTTCGAGTCACTGTTTGCTGATGTGATTTTGTCTATATTTCTCATAAAGAAAACGGGATTGATGTAGTATAGTAGCACGTTTGGGTAACAAGATTATACGTAGCATACATTCTGAGTCAGGAGAAATAATGCCTACCTGATGTACAAAAAATTTAAAAAATTTGCATTTTATGCCTAATAATTAGATTAACCTTTATAATTTTGTCGGATTAGGTGCTTATTTTGGCCAAGAAGGAACCTTTTGCTCTAAAGCATTGAAAAACTTTTGTGCAATGAAAACTTATTTATATAATAATAATAATAATAATAATAATAATAATAATAATAATAATAATAATAATAATAATAAATAATAATAAAAATAAAAATAATAAATAAATAATATAATTAATAATAATAATAATAATAATAATAATAATAATAATAATAATAATAATAATAATAATAATAATAATAATAATAATAATAATAATAATAATAATAATATATTATTATTATTATTATTATTATTATTATTATTATTATTATTATTATTATTATTATTATTATTATAATGAATATAATAATAATAATAATATAATATAAAAATATTCTAAACTGTGAAAGAACAAAAATTGAAATATGTATACTTTTCTTAAAATTTCTTTCAAAATGTTTCTTGCACTATTAACGAAGGTTTGTACGGTCTGTTGCATTTCATTTGCAACCACATCGTACTAATAGAAAAGCTCGAGCGGCAAGTGTGCACACACAATTCTCTCGTCCGTTATATTAAAGGAGGGCGTTTGCAAAATTTTTGCAACCACATGCAGTATTTTCTTCGTTTGGAATAACTAATCAAAACTTGAATGACTTTTTTTTTTTTACATTAAATAACGCTTCATTGGAGTGTTATTATAAGATGCAATTTATTAAATATTTAATCCTATTAAAAAAAATTAAAAATAAAAAGTAATAAATAATTTGCATACAGTCGTGGTTGCACAAACTGCAACCACGTGACGAGCACCCCCAATATATATATATATATATATAATATATATATATATATATATATTATATATATATATATATATAATAATATATATTATATATATATATATATATATATATATATATATATTATTTATTTATTTTTTCATATTGTTATAATTATTTATTTTGGTGTAATCAATTATTTACATTAGAAAAATAATTTTCCCAAAAGAGAAATTTATTTCGTATAATATTGTTCGTTTAATTTATTCTCTCCGATGTAATTAAATCTGAATGAAAGGATGCGTTAAATTAAATGTACGATTCACTTTTCCTAATTACATACACACTCATACGCGCATACACACGCATTCACACACATTATATATATATATATATATATATATATATATATATATATATATATATATATATATATATATATATATATATATATATATATATATATATCCTTCATAAAGGGAGAGTTGAACTTCTTTATATCGTATGACTTTGACTACAGTAACTCTATTCTTAATCACATCTTTAGGTAATGATAAATGATCTTAGACCTCGAAAACTAAATGGAGATTTCTTTATATCGTATGACTTTGACTACAGTAACTCTATTCTTAATCACATCTTTAGGTAATGATAAATGATCTTAGACCTCGAAAACTAAATGGAGATTTTAATTAAAATGAAGGAATGTAAATAATTTTGATGGGATACGAAAAATAATAACTCTTTTAAATTACGTCTACTATCAGGTAATGAAAGATCTATCATAGGTGAAAAAAAGGGTGTCCTCTGAATGGATCGAACCATCTTTCCCGGGTATAAGAATTAATATATATCTTTAAAATGCATTCACCTCTTTTGTTATGTAGTATTTTTGTAATTGACAGCAAAGTTCCTTTCTCAGTTAATATTAAATATATCATTGCATAAGAGAGACCAATATATTTCTGTTACATGTCTAACCAGGCAGAATTTTGAAGAATTCTGAAATAATAAGGAAAAAAATAAACCAGATTTTAACACCAGCAAATTTTGATTATTTAACCTAGCGTGAAATCTCTCTTTCATAAAACCTATTCCGAAGAATATTTGTTCAAAACCTTACTTAACTCAGGCAGACTCATCTGTTCAAAGTTATGAGGATAAATAAAGGCCTCAAAATTTTAGAAATAAAATCCACCATCAACAAGAAAAGATTTGGCCCAAGTCTGCTTTTTTTTTGGATTAAAATCAATTTACTCATATATATATATATATATATATATATATATATATATATATATATATATATATATATATATATATATATATATATATATATATATATATATATATATATATATATATATATATATATATATATATATATATATATATATATATATATATATATATATATATATATATATATATATATATATATATATATATATATATATATATATATATATATATATATATATATATATATATATATATATATATATATATATAGTATATATTTTAAAGTTTATATTTTAGTATTATAACAATAGAATAATAATAATAATGTAATTCAAAATTATAATAATTTTGACTAAAATAAATTTAAATTGAAGTTCTTCAGATGACAAAACGCAATCTATAAATTGATCAAAGACAATTAAAAAAAATAAAATAAAAAAATAAAATAAAATAAAATAAAAAAAAATATTATCTCAAGTTAGAGAATTTACATTAAATTAAAATTAATGTAAATAAAAATAATATTCTGAGAAGGTATTTAAAGCAGACCTCTTGAAGAACTCAGATATCTTCTCGTATTTTACATTGCTCATCTGTTAACGTATCGGGTTTGCGGGGCGAAGATCCCGAAATCGACTTCTACAGATAAAGGAGTTTTTCCTCCTTCATAAAAAAATAAATAAATACATAAATAAATTAAAAAAATAATAAACTTTAGAAATTTTTTTTTTTTATTTTTTTTTTTTTTAAATTTCAGAGACATAACCATTACTGGAGTTAGGGGGAAATCAATATCCATGGGTAAATTATTATTATTATTATTATTATTATTATTATTATTATTATTATTATTATTATTATTATTATTATTATTATTATTATTATTATTATTATTATTATTATTATTATTATTATTATTATTATTATTATTATTATTATTATTATTATTATTATTATTATTATTTTTATTATTATTATTATTATTATTTATTATTATTATTATTATTATTATTATTATTATTATTATTATTATTATTATTATTATTATTATTATTATGTTCTCTTGACAATCACTCAATATTAAATGAGCAATTATTCTTCCACTCTTTATTTGCCTTATTACATTATTGATTCATTATAATA
>SEYY01023783.1:22500-25000 GCA_009176605.1 Armadillidium nasatum
TATATATATATATTTTTTTATTTCACCTCTGGTGGGCAAAGGCCAGAGGCCTACTAATGTTCCACCAGAGTTGGGGGTAAAGTCGGGAACATGGTCAAATCAAAGGCCGACATGACCTGATACACGGCGTTTGAAGGTGCCTAAGTCATAGGAAGTTGGAAAAATAGATGAAGGAAGTGTGTTCCAGACTTTACCAGTAGAGTACATGTAAGATTGAGCATAGCGGTTAAGTCTGGGGTCAGAGAGTTGGACAGAAAAAGGATGAGACTGTGTAGAAAGACGAGTCGCACGAACCCTTCTTAATGGAGGAAGTATGCGTCGAGAGAGTTCAGAAGAGCAGTGTCCATTGTAATAGCGATAGTATAGAGAGAGTGACGCAAAATTTCGACGGGCAGAAAGAGATTGGAGAGAATTAGTGAGAGCAGGAGAGTTGATAAGGCGAAAAGCTCTAGACTCCACCTTTTCCAGGAGAGCTGTATGAGTGGAACCACCCCAGATGTGTGACGCATACTCCATACAGGGGTGAACAACACCCCTATACAGAGCAAGCAACTGGGGTGGTGTTAAAAAATACTGAAGGCGCCTCAGAACACCCAACCTCTTAGAAGCTTGTTTAGAAAGAGAGGTAATGTGATCTTTCCAAGAAAGATCACGAGAAAAAGAAACACCTAGAATATTTAAGGAGAGATGAAGGTTTGAGTTGCGTGTTTTCGAAGAAGATATCGTAGTTGTGTGGAAGATTGTGTCTAGTAGAGAGATGGAGGAATTGAGTTTTTGAGGCATTGAAAACGACCATGTTTTCTCTGCCCCAATTTGAAATGAGAGATAGATCAGAGGTTAGTTGCTCCAAGGCCACCCTCCTTGCCTCTATTAACTGTTGCTGGGAGGGGCGCCTTTCAAAATGAAAAGAGTAATGAAGGGTGGAGTCATCAGCATAGGAGTGGATAGGAGATGAGGTAATAGAGAGAAGGTCATTAATGAAAAGGAGAAAAAGTGTTGGGGATAGGACAGATCCTTGAGGAACACCACTATTAATAGATTTATAGGATGAACGGTGGCCGTTTACAACAGCTGCTATAGAACGACCAGAAAGGAAATCAGAGAGAAGACCACAGAGAGAAGGATAGATTCCGAAAGAGGGAAGTTTGGAAATCAAAGCTTTGTGCCAGACTCTATCGAAAGCCTTCGATATGTCCAGCGCCACAGCAAAAGATTCACCGAAATGCCGAAGTGCTAATATATAAATATATATATATATATATATATATATATATATATATATATATATATATATATATATATATATATATATATATATATATAAATATATATTAGCACTATCTTTGGTTAATTTATTCTGTACATATAATTAACGTTTCTTCTCAATGTATGAAAGTTTGCTTAATTTGGAAGTTTCCTAATATGATTTAAGGTTTTATTGCCTTAAGCATTTATTTAGGGGAAATTATAATAATAGGGTTGAAAATAGAATAATTGTTCATATATATATATATATATATATATATATATATATATATATATATATATATATATATATATATATATATATATATATATATATATATATATATATATATATATATATATATATATATATATTTACCTTTTTTTTTTTTACCTTCTCACCCCCTGACCACCCCCTGTTGAGGCGGCCACACTTCGCTAATGAAGCCTCCCGCCGCAGTCGGTCTCGTCCAGAGATCTTCCAAACAAGTGATGCCCCAGAAGGTTTTGGGGCGACAGTTGGAGGGACAGTCTAGAAGAAAGTGATTTACGGTCTCCGGGGCCCTTTTGCATCTGGTACAAGTGGAAGATGTTGCCTGGTTTATATTGAAATTGTGTTTGTAATGTTGTAAGTTTGGGTGGTGTCCCGCATCTCAATCTTGCTAGTGAGATTTGTAAGTGTCTTGGGAGGTTATTGGAGTCGATGTTTATTTCGGGAGGGGATTCGTTAAGGATGCTGTTTGGAGGTCTGTTGATCATATATGAATGTGTTAGTTGAGTGTGTATATGTTTGGTTGTTGTGGTATTGGGGGAGGAGGGGGTATGTGATTTAGGATCTGTTTGTAAAAGGCGCCGGTAGACGATGGAGGCTGTGTTAGTCTCTGTGGGGTAGGTTGTAGGAGAGTATTGTGACATGGGTGAGTAGGTAGACGTGTTTTTGCGTAAAATATATATATATATATATATATATATATATATATATATATATATATATATATATATATATATATATATATATATATATATATATATATATATATATATATATATATATATATATATATATATATATATAATATATATATATATATATATATATATATATATATATATATATATATATATATATATATATATATATATATATATATATATATATATATATATATATATATATATATATATATATATATATATATATATATATATATAGTCTCAAAAAACACAATTTCTCCATCTTTCTAATAGATACAAC
>SEYY01023783.1:47500-50000 GCA_009176605.1 Armadillidium nasatum
TTGGAAAATTTAATTTAAATTAAAAAAAATTAAATAAATAAAATAAAATAAAATATATTAATAAAACGAATTGAGTGAAATAATTGTTTGTAATTAAAAAATAAATTTAAATATTTTTCGTTGTAATTAATTATTTTTAAACTTTGTTTAGAATACATCATAATTAAAAAATAAAATTATTTTTAAAAACTATTAATTAAACGAATTAAATGAAATAAATTTCTTTATCTAAAGAGTAAATTATTAGATTTTTTATTTTTATTTAATTTTTTATTTTGAAAATTTTACAGAAATATTTTTCATTCAAAAATTTTTCTGAAAAATATAAATCGTATCCAATTTAATAATATATATCTATAATTAAAAAATAAATATTTAATCAGTTATTTTATTCGTTAAAATAACAAAATAAAATTAAAAAATATTAATTAAAACAATTTAAGTAAAATAAATATCTGTAATTAAAAATAAAAATAAAAATAAATTTTTTTTCTTTTTATTAATTAATGAAATTTTCATTTAATTTGATTGACTTTGACTTCAAAGACTTTTAATAATAGGACTTTCTTTTCTTATTATTATCCCTTTTACTCTTTCAAGTTAAAATTTTCTTTTTTACTTCTTTTTATTTATATTTATCCATTTTATTTTTTATATTATCATTTAGTCATTTATTTTTATTTGTTTTCCCATTTTTACTAATTTATAAACATTATTTTCTTATTTCTCTTATTTTTATTTCTTCTTTCTTTCTTATTTATTTAAATAACTCATTGTATTTATTTATGTAATATTTTTTTAAATTTTTTTTTTATTATATATATATATATATATATATATATATATATATATATATATATATAATATATATATATATATATATATATATATATATATATATATATATATATATATATATATATATATATTTTCTGAACTTATTCTAAATAATATATATATATATATATATATATATATATATATATATATATATATATATATATATATATATATATATATATATATATATATATATATATATATATATATATATATATATATATATATTACATATAAGTACTTCTTTCGATTTGCACATATTCAATCCCGAGAATCGGGACATGTCGGCCTTTGATCGACCAGGATTTTTCATTTTCCTAATTCTGGTGGAAATTAGTAGGCCTCTGGCCTTTGCCTACCAGAGGATATATATATATATATATATATATATATATATATATATATATATATATATATATATATATATATATATATATATATATATATATATATATATATAATATATATATATAATATAATAAAGAATCGTTTTAAAAAAAAAAATTTATGAAAACAGAATACACAAAATATTTGTAATCACAACAACATCATAAAATAAATTGGCAATAATGATAAATATAAATTTAGGAAGCGTCCTGTTAGGTTGCTTGCAGATTAATTTTAAGATGTGGTGATCAATTTCCCACATGTGTTAATTACCCTGACTGGCGTCTGGAGCTCGCCAGAGAATCCTTTCGCTGCTAAGGTAGGACGCCAGAGTGCTCACATTTATTTTCAATGTTTCTCTTTTAGTTTGAATAGTTCCGGTTGTTAGTAGACCTATCGAACAAACGAGGGCATTTCATATATATATATATATATATATATATATATATATATATATATATATATATATATATATATATATATATATATATATATATATATATATATATATATATATATATATATATATATATATATATATATATATATATATATATATATATATATATATATATATACAAATAATAATCCCTTGTTTAAGGATAATTTATTCAGTATTAATAATCTTAAATATAGTGAATTAACTTATATTCCTTTATACATTTAACGTATTTGCAATATCTATTCATTTCTTTTTTAAAGTATTCAAAGTCCATAAGAGAAAAGATTATCCTTTTGTTCTCTCTCTAACCTACTTTAATAATCAATTATTAATCAAATCCTTTTACACCTCCAATTGGGAAATACTAAGAAAGGACCTTCCATATTTAAAGAGCTTAGAGAGCTCTCTCATCCTTCTTATTAATGCTTCTTATTCGATACAGAATGAATTGTTAGTTAAAGCTTTCGTCAGAATTAATTCATGTATTTATTTTATATTGGATGTTTCATTTATGTATTTAATTTAGACTGGATCTACGATTGAGGTATTGCTTTATAGTGAATATATTTCCCATTTACCTATTTCAATTTCAGTGAATAGATAATGTATTTATTTGCCTCTGAATGTATCATTTAAATATTTATTTAACATTGACTGTGTTATTCATATATTTATTTTATATTTGAGGTATTGAATAAATCTTGAATGTATTTATCTAAATTTATTTTTATTTTTATTTATTTATTTTTTATAATTTAATTAATTAATTTATTTTTATCTTTATTTATTTTTTTATAATTTAATTTATTAATTTATTTTAATTTCATTTTA
>SEYY01023783.1:65000-67500 GCA_009176605.1 Armadillidium nasatum
TTTTTGTTTTGTCTATTTTTTTAAACTCATTTAATTAGATTTTATATTATTGTAAAATTTCTTTTATTTTTAATAATACTTTTTGCCTTAATTTTTAAGAATCACATATTTTCATTAGTTTAAAAAAAAAATAATAGAATTTTTTAGTCAAATGTATTTTGCAAAATTTTGTTCATTTTATTTTCTGCGCTGATGATGAATTGTCATAAGTGTACGAAAAGTTGGTATTAAAATGAATTTATCTCTTTTCTTCGCAAGTTTATTCAAACACACACACAAACTCACACACACACATACCCACTCGTACACACACACACACACACACACACACACACACACACACACACACACACATATATATATATATATATATATATATATATATATATATATATATATATATATATATATATATATATATATATATATATATATATATATATATATATATATATATATATATATATATATATATATATATATATATATATATATATATATATATATATATATATATATATATATATATATATATATATATATATATATATATATATATATATATATATATATATATATATATATATATATATATATATATATATAGGTCATGGTGAGGATAGGCTGATGGGGAGTGGGGAGTGGGGAATGGAGATGCATTCATTTTTTTTTTTTTTTTGCTGTTTATTTATTATTTTTATTATTATTTTTTTAATAATTATAATTATTTATAATAATTTTTTTTGTTTTATTTCTAATTTTTATTATTTTTTTAATTTTATTATTATTTTTAATTTTTTAATTATTTTAAAATTTTTTAATAAACTTTTTATTATTTTTAATTATTTAAATTTTTTGGAGAAGGGGGAAAGGGAATCCCGAAGCTTCACCATGACACCCGCGGTAACCCCTGGGGTCTAACCCCTGTAGATGGGGGTTACCTTGGGGCCTAACCCCTGTTAGATGGGGGTTACCCTGGGGCCTAACCCGGCATTTCAATTGACAATATCTGAGCTAAACTTCTTATATACGTTCATTCATAAAGACTAAAAATTTCAAAATAGATATAAAATGTTTTATTATTATTATTATTATTATTATTATTATTATTATTATTATTATTATTATTATTATTATTATTATTATTATTATTATTATTATTATTATTATTATTATTATTATTATTATTATTATTATTATTATTATTATTATTATTATTATTATTATTATTATTATTATTATTATTATTATTATTATTATTATTATTATTATTATTATTGTTATTATATTATTATTATTATTATTATTATATTATTATTATTATTATTATTATTATTATTATTATTATTATTATTACTAGTATTATTATTTTTATTATTGTTATTATATTATTATTATTATTATTATTATTATTATCATTATTATTATTAGTATTACCAAATAAAATAGATGATGGATTTGAAAACTAGACTAAAGAATGAGAAATAATTGAAGGTTTTCACACCTACAATTTATGAAGAAAACGAAGAAGGCAAAAAAGGGAAAGACGATGAATTTACTGATAAAAATAAATCTAAATATTTTTAGGAGTAAATTCACCCTTAATAATATTCTCTCGGTGTTTATATATATATATATATATATATATATATATATATATATATATATATATATATATATATATATATATATATATATATATATATATATATATATATATATATATATATATATATATATATATATATATATATATATATATATATATATATATATATATATATATATATATATATATATATATATATATATATATATATATATATATATATATATATATATATATATATATATATATATATATATATATATATATATATATATATATATATATATATATATATATATATATATATATATATATATATATATATATATATATATATATATATATATATATATATATATATATATATATATATATATATATATATATATATATATATATATATATATATATATATATATATATATATATATATATATATATATATATATATATATATATATATATATATATATATATATATATATATATATATATATATATATATATATATATATATATATATATATATATATATATATATATATATATATATATATATATATATATGCTACTAATGAAATTAGATGAGTTTTATTGTATTTCTTTATTCCTTAATAAAAACATATTTATAAATGCTACACAGCTTTCTCTACAGTTATATGATGTGAAATTTTCTTATTTTTATTTAGGTGTGAGTTAATAAATAAAATTTTTTATTTAACTGGTTTACAATTTATTATATTTAAGATATCATTTTCCCCTTTAGATTTAAAGACCAAAGCCGAAATATAACATTTCTTTTATCTGACTCTACACAGTTGGTCATATAATGATCAAATTATGATTCCCAATTCCAGACTGAATACCACTTGGTTTTCCAGCATAGTTAAT
>SEYY01023783.1:72500-87500 GCA_009176605.1 Armadillidium nasatum
TATATATATATATATATATATATATATATATATATATATATATATATATATATATATATATATACGAAGGACAAAGTCTTTCGAACATTACAAATATTCATTACATATAATAAGTATGACAGTCACAGCTGTAGGATTTGTGATGTAAGGGAAAGTAAATAACAGAGGTTTTACCTTTTATTTGAGGTAGAAACCTATTTGTAGACAGACTCTGCAACAACACAAACCGAAAATAGCGTCTGCTTAAAAAAAAAGTCTAATAATGATTGTGGTATCACGAGATCAGGTCACAGATTGCTGTACAGTGAAATTTTAAGAGGGAATATGGACAAGCATCACCAGATAATAAAATCATCTTTGAGTGATATATAAAAGGTTTAAGAAGACTAACAATGTACTGTCCCTTCCTCGAACATGGTAACCATTCATTATTGAAGAGACTGTTGGAATGCACACTTGCATAACTGACGTTACTGCTGGAGTCACCCACGAAATGTTGCACAACATATTTCACGAAATTACTATCACTTGGACATTCTGCAGATGAAGAATAAGGGATTTCAAGAGGAGGTGTCTTGGGGTGGTATTAATAAGTTAATTTCATTTCTTTTTCACATGTAATTATACTGGAATACAAACTACTTTATGTGGTTTTCTTTCGTTTGCCAAAAGCAATTCATCTGTGACAGTAATAGTTTGCTTATTGTAAAGTTTGAAATGTTGGGTACAATATATATATATATATATATATATATATATATATATATATAATATATATATATATATATATATATATATATATATATAATATATAATATTTTAAATTAAATTAATTATAATTATATTTATATTTTTTTTTTATGAAAATAAAAGTACAAACTACACCATATAATATCACTAGTGGCAGAGCCACTTATACAAGGAGGGGGCACACAATCTAGAACAGTCTATACCTACAAGGCACGTATTAAGAAGTAACTCACTTGAACGCATAAGAAAGCTTATTTTCCCCTTTTACTAAACTTCTTTGACTAAAATTGTGGTGTTAGATGGTCCAGCAACACAGATCAGGGAACCCTTTTGTAACTCTTTTGTACCTTTAGTACCTCGTTTATATGTAGTTGGTTGTAAGTCTTTGTTGTTAAAGTTTTCTTGTCTTACAGCAGTAAGACAAGGAAATGTTATATGATATGAAGAGAGTGGTCGTTTGATAGGATTAGAAATAATTAATAATACAGTTGTCGATAAAATCATAGAATCTAGAGATGCGCTAGAAGATATCTATATTAGCATCAGAAATTAATCGATGAGTTGGTCCTTTATAGGAAGAATAGAGGTACCTATCTATTATTATCCATTACTTATAAAAATCTAATTAACTACAATTTATTTAATAAACTAGGGACTTTAAATGATCTAGCGGTATTCCCTACGATAATCCTAACTATCAAAAATTGTCTGGTGCTCATAGTGAACATAGTCAAGTAGGCTACTCTCTCGTGTCAAACGTTAGGATCGACAGTACATCACGTGTGTATGAATCGAATATGCAGATTCTTCTATATACTAATTTTCTATATATTTTATTTTCTAGGGTCACCAATACAATCTCTCCCCATTCACGAGCACCTGCTATTGTAGTTTGGTATTCCTTTAATTGTATGTAAACAAGTTAGTAATTTATAAATGTCAGGCGCACAAGGGTAAAATTGTACCCATTTAAAACCAAAGTTGTCTGCGGGTAAGGGTCGTGACTAGACTAGGGATTCATAAGGGTAAAGAACTAGTTGTAAAGTTTAGGAGGTGGCAGGTTAAGACAGGGAATTAAATACTATTTGATATTCTCCTTAATCGCTAAAGGCTTTTGTAATGGTATATCTACGATATTTTTAATAATTCTAATAACAATAAATATCCATACTCCAAGATAGAGAAAGAATGAATAAGAAGGAAGTTACACGATAGACTAACTAACCCAAATGTGGAGTAACAAAAGGTAATCAAGATAATTAATACACTCCAATGGTTTTACATAGAAGCGGAATAGAAACTCACATCATTTGAACAAGGTATATCAAAATTGGAAGTCAGTGGGATACTGCAGGCAGAGAGAAATTAAATTAAGGGAAAATAATACTTTCTAGCTTATCCCGTCTTGAATCCTTAAATCAGAATCTCCCACATTTCTTAGAGGCATTCGTGGCTGACATAAAATTTTTATGTGAAAAATTATTTTCTTTATTTAGGTAATTAATTTAATAGGGTGTCTTTGGTTTCCGGGTATAAGAACATGTAAAGTGCTGCTTCTTGTGGTGTTTAATGGAGACGTATTTCGTTTGTCCTGATACGAAAGATCTCACAAGCTAGATAATGTATTATATATGAATAATAACTGAGACTTAAACTGATCAATAAAGATAAGTTAGATATATGAATCGGGAGGAGACCAATACAGATCATAGAAGTGGAAATAAGATGAAAATGTTTAGGAATAATAGAATTGAATTTAATGTAATTTTGAGAGGGAAGAAACCGATATGATTAACATAATCCCTGAACCAGTGTGAGGTATGCCTTTATTTAAGGGCAGAATATTGTATAATTAATTGGTCAGGATGCGAAATAGTGGATGAGAAGATGATTTGACCTGAAGGATTAAAATCAAAATATGAAGGATTAATATATATATATATATATTACCCCTATTAACCGGATAATTCATCAAAATATATAGGCAAGTAATTATTATGAATCTAGTATATATAAAGTTTGTAAGTAGACGAGCAGCAAGTCTATTTTATATGAAGCAAAAGAGGGAGCAGATTTTGAATATTGTAATAGTATAAGATCAGATTAATTGTTAGTAAGTTTAGATAATACTCTATCAGCTAATAAGAAGTTAGAATAAGACGTTAGTATATATATTATCTAAATATATATATGACTGTCAGTGGAGAAGATGTTATAATTGAAAGCTCAAGATCTTGGAAATCATAATCATCATGCAGTTTGGTACGAAATAAAATCTTAATGATTCACCTATTATTCGATAAGGACATCTATCCCACAGTTATTGATAAACAATGATTTCAAATAGGATAGGAAGCAGGTCGCTATTTCCATCCTACAACTTATAATCGGACACAACTACTGAAATGCTGGAACGATTATCTGAAGAGATAATAATATGAACTAAGTAAGTTCAAGCAATACTGAAGAAGGCAAGGAAAATACTTCAAAGGTACAGGTAGAGCTTATAGAGAGTATAGCGATCAGTCTACATACATGCCCTATTTCACGGGTCTTTTTCCTTTTACTCTTTACATATTGTTTAAATTTACTTATGGGTGCGCCTACCCCTCCCTACCATAAATATTTTTTTTATTTATTCCTTTTTTACCTCTTGGGTCGGAGTATTTTAATTATTATTCTGTTCTTACAATTAGTAGCCTTAGATTCGGTAATATGCGCAGCTGGACTATCACAAGCGGCGGCAGTCCAGGTGCCCTCGGGAGCGGCCGAGATCTACCACACCCACGACAGCACCTTTTCGAATCCCGCGGACACGTCACATTGCTTAACAACTTGATAGAAAGTGGCTTTTAAGGATCTTTTGTCTAGACTTAAAAGAACGCCAGAGTTCCACGGAGAGAAAGATGCTAACGTCAGAGGGAATCAGTATTGAAGGCCTAAGGGAAACGGCCTACTGGCCTAGATTTGTCCGTTGAAGACCGAGGTCATCCACACATCCCTTTTAAAAATCTCCAGTTCCTTAACTTCCTTAAGGCTTTGCAGGTAATGATCGAAGAGGATCCTTAGTAGATCTCAACCCTGATAGCTCGGGTGGTTTAATATAATGCTAACCACAATAGTAAATTTAAATTCGTTCAACCTTAATATTTTACGTTAAATTATTTTCCCATCTTAAAATGTGTAGTCTATATTTATTTCTTTATGACCGCTCTCCACTTTGCTATTGTAAATTTTATAAACCTTTTTTTTATATATTTATTAAGAGTATTATTGTTTTGAAAATTGTTCTTTCATATAGACAAAATGAAATAGAACAATTGGATCAAGATTGCCAATTGTATTATTGTTGATGTTATTTATATTGAGGAGCATTCTGTCTGCTAAATAATATATTTTGTGTCCTTCAGTTAGCAATTTATTGTAAGAAATATAACGGAAGGATGGAGAGCATTTATTATATTTGGATGGCTATACGGTGGGCGAACATATGTCCATTGTCATTTTAGTACGGGTTGGGACATATTGTGTTTTCTAATGAAGATATGATGCTTTCACACCTTTTTTTTCTTGGCTGAGAATACCTGTTGTGGCACTAGATTAAAATTAGTTCTAATAGTTAATGAATCGATTACAAATAATTACCAGGTATATTTATACCTAGAAAAACAATATATAAGATGGATAGAAGTAGGGATAATAATTTAAAGTAACAATTTATATATTAGCGATCTAGTATAGAGAGTATACGATTGCTATAAGATTATAATCTTGACTGGAACGTATCTCTGTAAAGCAAAGAAGAAAAACAAAAAAAAACAAAAATCATTGAGGTAGAATATATATTATATAAATGGAAGCACTGATGACAGCTCAAATCTACTACCATTTCATTGATGCTTAAGTAACTAATCAAGATTATGTGTGTCGGATATCGCCTTACAATAAAAATTTATATAAAATTTTTTACGGTTATTTATGTCACATAGCTTGGCGCTATGGAGTTTTGCTAAATTAGAGCGTTATTTATTGTTCTTAATATAAGATCAGGTTATTTTCTCATGGGGAATACCTCATTTAGTATTTGCTAGTATCATCTATTCCAGATTTTAGTTGTGGTATCAATATAGTAATTTATAATGGTAAAGTTAACGCCAGCCAATTGGGACACCTGAGAGGAGAAGGAGTAGGAGGAGGGATGCCAGAATCGAGCAGGGTGGAATTAAATGAAAAAAGGAGGCCGAAGAGATTAGCCTTTTCAGAAGGAGTATTAGCTACAGAACCATCAGAGCGAATAAGAGGAGGAAAGGCAGATTTACAGAAGTTGTTAGAGATATTTTTGACAAGAGGCCAGAAATTTGCCATGGAGGTCAGCGCACTTCCTTTTTATGAAAGTACGGTTAGTCCGTCGAAGAACATCCCTGCAACGATTCCGAGCTGAATGAAAATTAGCAAAGCAGTGATAGGAGAAGGAGAGTTTTTCCATCACGATAAATGCATTGTCTCTCTCCGGAGGGCAAGAGAACAATTACCATCGAACCATGGATTTTGAGGAGAACAAGATTTAGTTGATATAATATATTAATATATTATATATATATATATATTATATCTTTGCCTGACCTGTCGGTCGCAGTTGTATAGTACCATGGAGTAGGACTATTAGGTTACGCCAATACCTTTTCTTGGGCTTATCCTTGTTATAGGATGCGAGGAGGGATAAGATACAATGAATAATAGTTACTATTACTTATCAATGTTAACGATGAATACGTAAAGAGACATTTTTTATTTTAATGGAAATTAATTGAATAATAGTTATATTTATTTATTTCATATTATTAAAGATTTTATAAAAATGTTGACAACCTATTATTAAAAAGTAGGAAGTCGTTGTGAGTATTTTGGGTTGAGTAAGTCCTAGCGGGAATAACGTTTGAGAAGTTTAAATCTTAAACGTTAATACTATATATATATGATTATAGTTATATCATTTTTGGAGGACATTCCATTATCAGCAACCGCCTTTGTGATCATTTTGGAGATTAAATATTTAACTATGTGTTCATCTCATTAATCTTAAGTATAAGAAACTAAATGAGTGTGCATATTGGTTTATCAGAAAGTATAATTTGAGAAATTTGATTTGATATTAATATTATTTCTTCAATTATTATTATATATATATATATATATATATATATTATTATGTTTTTTTTTTTTTTTTTTTTTTTTTTTTTTTTTTTTTTTTTTTTTTTTTTTTTTTTTTTTTTTTTTTTTTTTTTTTTTCATTAATTAAAATTAAAGAATATAAATTAACTAAACTGAATTATTATACATTAAATAAGTCTTTAATACTATAACATACGTATATGACAAAAATAACTGATTTTAGGATTCTTTTATTCAGTATTAATTTTTTTTAAAGATTGTTTTCTAAATAATACGTCAAACAATAATCAATAATTGGTATGGTCCTTGTCAAAATGTTCGTTCAATTCGAAGATAGTATAATAGAGATTGAGGTATGGAAACATCCTAGCTCAGATTATTATTTTATGTTACGAAAGAAATTTCAATTTTTCATCTAATTTAATTATATTACATTATGAGCTATTGCTAATAGTATAGAAATTAATTAGATGTTATTAGAAATCTTATTAATAAGACTTATAAATAAATATTAAAAGTATAATAAGTTAGTTAATATTAGATAACTAAGAAAGCTTCGTATATATAATGTATATGTCATGCATTTTTTAGTTGTTGAGGTGTAATTAAATAACTCTTTAGTAAATCAATTTAAGGGAGAGATTTAAAATGAAAATAGAACATTGATTGGATAATTATATGAAAGTTTTGATGGGTGAGGCTACTTATTTTGAATCTTGGTCATTTTTAGAATTTATTTACTTTTGTCATAAGTTAAATCTTTTATCTAGTAATTATTAAACACTATTGCAAATCAGATTTCTAATTTAAACATGGGGTTAATCACGTAATTTTTTTATTTTTAACTATTTAAATAATAGTAGAAGCCATGTTATTTAAAGGTTTTGACGAAAGTAAAAACTCATAATCAATATTTCCTTTTTCCTATTTATTTTATTTCTTAAATTTTGGTGATATTATTATTCATTATTTTTATTTATTATTAACTTAGGATAAACCCCAAGCGACTATAAAGGGGGGCAGATGAAAACATCGGAGGCGAGTTAGGCACCCCAGTAATTTATGATATGGCAGACTAGAGGGATAATTATTATTAACCACTGGAGTTAAGAAGTGAATGGCTTCTAGAACTTTGATCTAACCTTAACAATTTTAAAATCAGTTATTGAAGAGAAGTGATACCCAGCAAAGCAGCAATTGTGTCGTGTGGCAGTCAGTCAACTGATTTTAAGATGATTTGTGAAGAGGATAAGAAGTAGGGTTCACTATAGCGGATCCATTATTATTAAATAAGATGTAGTCAGTTCCTTAAGTATTTTACGCTTATATTTTGAGATATTATAGATAGGCAGATTATCATCATTAGAGAAGTTCTCTAGAAGATTAAACCTCAACATTATGCATGGTGTTATTTAATTTATACTTAACTAAAACCTCCTAATATTAAATTAATTATAAAATATATTATATCATTCAATCCATTAATAATAATTTTTGCGTTAAAATTATTTCTATACCTAATCTTTAAAATTAATTATATTTTTATAATTTATTTTATATATATTATGCATTATGCTTCTCACACTTTTGCTAAATATATGTAATTTATATTAAGGGGCTTTTTTTTTATTTTTTATATAAATATTATTATAGAAATGACATTCATTTATTTCTGAACCATATAAAGATTTTAAGTATCTCTCACATTATTATTTTTATTTTTTCTAAATTTTTTTTTTTTTTTTTATTATTATTATTATTTTTGCCAATATGCTAAGTTTATTGATTACTTGTGATTAGCGATTTTACTTTTTTAGTATTTTTGTGTTTAAATTTTAATAAAACAGAAACTGATATAGAATATTATTATTATTTTTTTTTTTTTTTTTTTTTTTTTTTTTTTTTTTTTTTATTATTATTATTTTTATATGAATATTAAGCATACGCACATGTATGCATTATAAATCTTTATAAATATTTATATATAATAGATACATATATTTAATCGTCTTCCATTATAGGACCTTACATTATTGATTAGTACTATTTATATTTAATATTCATCATAAGTGTTAATAAATATATAATAATATGTTATTTAATTGAATGATAGAAATATGCTTATGATATAGATGAGAGCCATTGAAATAGAATTATTAAAATTTCTTTACTAATAATATTCACTCCATTCACTATAATAGATATGCTCACAGTTACTCCATTAATCAATACATGATAATATCTTTCATCAATTAGCATATGGTCAATAGTGCGTAATCAGGAGTTAGAAGTAAGTTATTAGGAAAACTGCTAAATATGATCTTAAAGAAAATAACTAGAAGAGAACTAAAGAAAGATAATATATAATGAATAAAAAGAAGGACCAAGGTAACAATAAAAATAATCACAATAAAAATAATAATATTTATAGTAATAAAAATAAAAAATTTATTTGGTAATTAAATGCTTAAAAATAAATTTAAATGCTATAAAATAGATTAATTAAATTAACTATTAATTAAAATTAATATATAATAAAATTAATTAATTATAAATAAAATAATAATCTATATTTTTATAAGATCTAATCATATATATTTATTAAATTCTACATAAATATGCATGTGTTACTAATATAACTCTATATCATTAATATAAATCTATTATATAATAATAAATTAATCATAAATATATGATCATAATGATAATATTCTAATAAATATAAATAATCATCTATCTATTCTTATTTAAAATGTATCTTTAATACTTCTTAAGTATTGTATATATATATTCTAAGTGCGTAAATTATGATAATATTTGAATAGAATTATTAAAAAATGAATATATTATATAAAATCATGTACAAGTATTATATAATGAAATTCTATATTCATTGTTATAATTTAAATTGATTAATTCTGTACCCGTTTAAATTAGCTCATAATTTCTATAGACATTTAATATAGAAAGACATTTTGTTATGAATTTCATCTAGATTTTATATATATTAAATCAAATGTAATGAATTCGCCTTAATAATTGTATGTTAAAATATATATAACTGATGTATTTAAATATGAAATTTATAACTGTATAAGATAATAAAGAGAAAATACGTTATAAAAATAAAATTTAAAATTTATATTTTATAATTCTATGTTTTGTTTAGAATAAAGAATTAACCTATTATAACTTATATATATTCCTATCTCTATATTCTTATCATCATCATCATCATCCATCTTCATTATTATTATTATTAGTTTACTTATTAATATTACTATTACTTCATTATCATAATATCTCTATATATAATAATATATTTATATTAATATATAATATAATCTCATCTTTATATTTATTTTTCCCTTAGTTACCTACTATGTATCTCCTAGCTATCCTATACATACTACTATACTATACTCTGAGCCTCATCTTATGCCTCCACCTCCAATTCCTTATATATTTTATATATTATTATATTCCCCTATATCGGACTTTATCTTCTCAGACCCTTCTATCTCAATTACTTATACAGGGTAATCGGAGTCAATATCATCCTCTTAACTTATCCTCACTACTCTCTCACCTATTTTACTTATTTTCCCCTCATACTCATTATACCTACTCTAGGTTCCCTAGGGCTATACTGTACCACTATTATTTACTCTACTTGACTTCTATCTTAGTGAAGCTAAATACTTCCATTAATGCAATAACTTAAACTAAATTCTATCTTTAGGCTCCTTTATTTTATCACTATCTCTGCCTATATTCTCCACCATGCTTTACGCTTTCTGGGCATTCCCTACACTACTCTTCTAAGAAACAATACTGTTTCTCTGTCTTGCCAGCAGGTGGATAGCCCACAACCATGCCATCCTCCTTTCAATGACGTTGCTGGGGATTCTTTTCTCGAATATTCTTATTTAGAAACCAAGCTTTCAAGGTAACATTCGAAAAAAAAGTGGTCTAAGATGGCCCCCAGGGTCTGGCTGAATTCTCCTGTCAGTCAATTAACTAGAACACAGGGAGCAATGCATAGAGTAGCACTTTTCCGGACACTGGCACCATAGATACACTATCTTGGTTCATACCTTCCTCATTCTCTTCCTTTTTATCTCAGGAAATCCTGATTCACAAAGTTACACTCTATACTACTTCTGCCTTTCATATTTGATCTTTTGGAGGCCAGTGCGTTGCGTTCTGTGAGTTCTTCCTTGCATAAACACCTGCTACGCAGGGAGTCCTCTTCTGAAGGCCACCATCTGGGTTCCGGCTCGGAAATCTCTTTGTGGCTCTTCTTGACCGGTCTTTCGACTCTCTAATTCTCGGAGATTAACTGATCTATTCTATATAAATATATGAGACCACAGGTTACTCACACAATCTCACATCATAGTTTCATATGGACGGCAATGAGAGCATCTCAATAGCACTTTCTAACTATTTTCTTCTACAATTAGAGACATTCGCACACGCGTTCGGTGATCTGAATCTTGCAGGTATGTCCTAGCAGTTCCTCGCTCTCGAGTGCCTATCTAATTTTTCCTTTATAAATCTGGTAATCCTACTTGGTCCTTTTATCATTGAACCCTGTAGGGTCTTCGGGCGGCGTTCTTTGATTCTGGTTAATTCCAGACACGTTTGCCTTTATTAAACTAGGTTATAATCGCTCCAGGGGATACTGTGACAACCGACCGTATGCGCTCAAATTACTCATCTTCTAAAGTCTCTCCTTTCCTTCCGTGAGATTTCCTTCTCTGTGCGTATTGATTAGTTTTGATCCTGTACCAAGATACTAAAACACCTTTACTTGGGTTTACTTATTGTTAAATCAGTTATCATACATTACATTACCTATGATGCCATTGTTACCCTCTCTAATTCGCAACTGTTTTATGTATTGTTTTTTCTGAACAAGGTCATCTCTGCTCCTTTTGTTCTTTCACTTGAGTATGGTGATATAAACCGGTCTCTCGTATTTTAATGTAAATCCCACGAACAAATATGAAACCAAAATAAACCGTTTATAACACTTTATAATCATAAACACAGTATTACTTTTCTCTCACGGTCTCTAAGATGTCTATCAACCTATAATCTTAACGCCTTTCTGTGTTATCTCTCTTTATTTATATTGCGAAATGAATCTATTCACTCTACATTCTTTCTCTTATACACTCATTTTGTTAAACAATTTGCTTCCTTACCTTCATCACTCTGGTGTATGTCTAGGCTACACTTTATACTGTGAGACTTTATATTTTAGTCCTTCTTGGATCTTTGTCAGTCCCATATTACATACATCACTAAATCTAGTATATCACTGATATTTTGATTATTTTATTCTCTGTTGACCAGATACTCGGTATTCTATTTGCGAGTATTTTCGACCGGGTGAAGGTGATATTGTGATCTTGTTTTTTGCACCAAATTCTCGAGGAAATAAACTCCCTTTTGTACTTTTACACACTCGAGAGAGACTACACCAATATACACATTAGCTAATATACATAATTGTTACTATTTCGTAACACTCATATCCTTCTGTCACACTAAACTACATAATCTCTAACTATCTTCTTCACTCCAATACTTCGATGGCTCTCCTTCATGTCTTGCTTCAGTTAGCCTGTTAGAGAGATCGTTTATACCCCATTTTTAAGCCCGTATTCCTTGGTCTTCAAACACTGAAAACAATCTTAGACTAAGCACCTGTCCTTGTTAAATAACACAACATTATTATTCCTGTATTAACTCGCCGGAATAGAATTTTTACTCGCGTCCTAAAGCTGCCGCATTCTTTCTTCTAATTGAAGAGATGCGCCTTGTAGGCTAGAGATCTGATGTACATACTATGATATTTGCGATAGTTAACCCGTTTCTTTTTTTTACTTTTCTTCTGAGCAGACCAAATTCTCCAGAATATTAAAAGGGTCCTTTTTGGCCTTCCTATACCCATTCGGGCGTAACATACCTTTGTAAAAATTGTTTTTGCACCGGGTTCGTTAGTTATTAATAACTATTCTTTACTACATCCTTCCAACTAAATGGAGGGGCTCACAGTCATTGGCTCTCCTCTCTCTGATATTTTTACTAATAATTCATGTTCTGCAACTATGGTTGGCTATAATTCAGGGCTGCACAAGTTTAAATTAATGTCCGGTACTGATTTATTCCAAACCTTTTTCCTCCATTGTTGTATTTGATTTTTATTACACAAAACCAAACTAATTTTAAATTTTTATCCAAGGAAATCATTTCACTCCTCCCTCTCCCTCATCTCTTATTAAAAGCTAAATAAATCTTAGTATATGATCTTGACCTTACTATATTATTTTTTTTATTTACTTCTTCATGGACTGCAAATTTTACCGCTTGAAAATCAATAATAAATTCTATTAACAAAGTGAGTGACTTTAAAATACAAACTTTTTACTTCTTTTAAAGATTCGTTCATTAAAATTCCAAGCGTGTCTAACAAATAAATTGCTTTATACACTTTAAGGCTGTAATTTCATGTCAACATACAAACTAAGCAAATATATATATATATATATATATATATATATATATATATATATATATATATATATATATATATATATATATATATATATATATATATATATATATATATATATATATATATGGGACCAAAGGCCTACCAATATCAATCAGAGTTGGTAAAATGCCGGAATTCTTGTCGTTAATGGCCGACATGTCCAGATAGACTGCGTTTAAAAATGTATAAGTCAAAGGAAGTTGGAAAAACAGATAAAGGAAGTGTGTTCCAGACTTGACCAGTAGAGTACTTGTAAGACTTAGTATATCGATTAAGTCTGGGGTCGGAGAGTTGGACAGAGAAAGGATGAGATTGTGTCTCACAAGCCTTTCTTAATAAGAGGAGGTATGCAACGTGGGAGTTCAGAAGAGCAATGTCCGTTGTAATAGAAGAAAAATATTGGAGAGAATTAGTAAGAGCGGGAGAGTTGATGAGACGGAAAGCCCTAGACTCCACCTTCTCAAAGAGAGCTGTATGAGTGGAACCATCACAGATTTGTGAAGCATATTCCATACAGGGGCGAACAACACCCCAATGGAAGGCAAACAACAGGGGTGTCGTGAAGAAATTGCGAAAGCACCTCAGAACACTCAACCTCTTAGAAGCTTGTTTAGAAAGAGAAGTAATTTGATCTTTCCAAGAAAGATCAAGAGAAAAAGATACACCGAGAATATTAAGAACAGATGAAAGTTTGAGTTATCTGGAAGGTTATGTCTAGTAGAAAGATTGAGCAATTAAGTTTTTGAGGCATTGAAAATGATTATGTTTCCTCTACCCTAATAAAAAGTAGAAAAAAAGAGTTGGAAATAGGACAGATCCCTCAGGAACACCATTATTTATAGATTTAAAGGAAGAATGGTGGCTGTCTACAACATCTGCTATAGAACGACCAATAAAGAAATCGGAGAGAAGGTCACAGAGAGAAAGATATATTTCGAAAGAGGGAAGTTTAGAAAATAAAGCATTGTGCCAGACTCTATCAAAAGCTTTTGATATGTATATTGCCACAGCGATAATATATATATATATATATATATATATATATATATATATATATATATATATATATATATATATATATATATATATATATATATATATATATATATATATAATATAGAAAATTTGTAGAGAAAAAGATAAATTTATAAAAGATTGGAAGTGAGCAACGAGGGGCAGATAGAATTAGAAATTGAAATAATAGGAAAACATTAGTATGGATTGAATGATCATATCGAAATGGAGAAGTCTGATACTATCCAACATTAATTAATTTGAAATTGAAAGATACATAATAGTTGCATGTGTAAATGTACAACAATTGCTGAGATGTAATAATTAGGAGAAGAAATATATTTTTGAATAACTGGAAGATGGTATGAGGTATAGTTTTGTTATAGAAACCTGTTGTAAAAATGTGTAAGGTGATAATTAAAATTATATTACTATAACAGATCAATAATACCTTACAAAGAAACTAAAGAAAAATAACTAAAATAATAAAATAAGACTAGTGTAAGTGTAAAAGTGTAATTAAAGAGAGAAAACATCTACTGAGGCAGATACTCAAATAAGAGTTTAATAAAGAACATCAGTAGTTGATAAAAAAAAAAACTTCAAGAAATGAATTTCAATGTTTGTAAGAGAAATATAATAATAATTAAAATTTCACTCTGAAAAGACTGAAATATTATTATTATTATTATTATTATTATTATTATTATTATTATTATTATTATTATTATTATTATTATTATTATTATTATTATTATTATTATTATTATTATTATTATTATTTATTATTATATTATTTTTTTTTTTTTTTTTTCCTGGGAGAGGATATAGATAGATAGATAGATATAATCTGTATTTAAATTTTTTTTTATAATATAATGAAAATCTTATACAACTCTTCTTGTTTTTTCTTTTTTGTTTAAGACTTTCAAAGTAGAATTCTCTGAAGCATTCTTTGATATTAAGTTTATAATTTTAATATCTAATTTTCTATTCATTTTACTAAGAATTATTAATCCATATTAATCTGCTATCAAAATAGTCAGATTTTTCTAAAATACTTTAATCCCTTTACATTATTTCTTAGTATTACATCTATTTTCTATGATGCATATTAATAACATTTTCTATCTATCTATCTATCTATCTATCAATCTATCTATCTATCTATCTATCTATCTATCTGTTTATCTATCTACTGTCCTCAGAAACTAATAAGTTTTGTAGAAATAATTATTAGTGATTTATGTTTGAGGATAAGTATAGTAAAAGTGCAGATATAATTTTTGTAAAAAATCTAAAAGAAATTTTGATGGTTTTATTAAAATAAGAACTTCTCAGTGTTTTATAAAATTTGAAACTGAGATCAAGTATCCTGGTTTTATTTAAATGAAAATTTAGAGTATGAATCAGAGTTGAAAAGGGCCAGAAATAAATTCTTGGGAATGTTTAATGTTTTACTAAGAAGATTTATTTCTGTAAATGAAGATATATTG
>SEYY01023783.1:92500-100000 GCA_009176605.1 Armadillidium nasatum
AAATGCACGACAATACATGAGTATTTTTGCAGATACTCTTTAATTTTTTTGTTTACAAATGTAGTTTTACTATCGCTGGCTTGCTAGACCTGTAAGATTTATAAAGTTTTTTCCCTCCCTTTCTATGAATCTATTACACAGATATTCCCAGTAATAATGTCATAAAAGATTTGGCATCAATTTTTCAGAGCTTCTTCAACACTCTATATATATATATATATATATATATATATATTATATATATATATATATATATATATATATATATATATATATATATATATATATATATATATATATATATATATATATATATATATAATAGGGTGGTTAAATTTTAGGGGCCGATGTTGATTTTGAATACAACACAAATTACTTTACATTGTGTATCTTTCCATGGTTCAAATTGAGTAAGTCTGAAATTGAAAAAAGTAAATGAAATGCAGTAAAAAACTTGACGTTTAGGTGTGGTTCACATTCAACATCGGCCCATACAATAACACCCTATATATATATATATATATATATATATAATATATATATATATATAATATATATATATATATATATATATATATATATATATATATATATATATATATATATATATATATATATATATATATATATTAAGGAAACGCGTTTTAAAATTTCTTCCAAACTTACTAAAGGTGATTTAATTGCGCAATTTATAACAATAAGAATAAAAAAAATAATTAAAATATATATTCCATGTTTGTTAAATATTTAAAAAAAAGAGGGGTGGGGGAGGTGTCTGAAGCAGTGGGGTGTAAGTGACAAAAAGTTTGTTTTGATTAAAATAAGTTCGAGAATTAAGTTGTTCAGAAATGAAAAAGGGAAATAATTGCAAGATTTTAAATCAAGAAAATTGATTTTGTTTTTTCTCTTCACTTAGTTTAAGACTTGATGTTTTTTTCACTGAAATTATTTCAGGTTTTACAATTTTGTCACTAACATCTTGTTGCTTATGGTCCTCTCAAATAAAAACTTCAATTTCTTACTCTGTGAAGTTTTATCTCTTTATCTTTTCTTATATCTGTGTCACTATGTTCTTCTGTCTGTGTGTGACTATGTCTGTGTCTGTCACTCTCTGGCTCTGTCTCTCTCTGTATGTCTAACTTTCTTACTCTCTCTCTCTCTCTCTCTCTCTCTCTCTCTCTCTCTCTCTCTCTCTCTCTCTCTCTCTCTCTCTCTCTCTCTTTCAGAGTTTTAGTATTTCAGCTCTTTGAGTTTTGTTTTCTTTTTAATTATTTTCCCTTTTTTACATTTGCTTTTTGAAAACTCATTTTTTCTCCCTTTCTCCAAGTGTGGTCCGAGGTTGAGGATTTACGAGAGTTTTAATACCTGTTTCACGTGTTACCCTTCGTTACAAGTACTTTCATTAAACCCTTCAAAGAGAAAGTTTTTTTTTTTCTAAAATTTAAAAAATAATGTTTTTAAGATTAAAAGAATAATTTTAATGTTAGTTATCTTAATTAAATAGACTAAATATTATATAGAATATTTTCATTTCACTTTCTGAAAATGTGAAATAAAATATAAGCAATCGCTCATGTATAAGAAACTAAATTAAAAAAATTCCTTTGAAATTTTCTGATTTTTTTCAAGTAAATACTTGAAAATTGTTATGTTTAAATTTATTGTATCTAATATATAATATATATTACGAGTATATATATATATATATATATATAATATATATAATATATATATATATATATATATATATATTATATATATATATATATATATATATATATATATATATATATATATTATATATATTTATGACTTAATATGTGTATGTGTGTTTGCAACAAACATCAGATCAATTAGTGCTCAAGGTCTTTGAGGTATGAAAATGTGTTTTAAAGCTATACGTAATCTGAGCATTAATTTCGTTAAATACAAGAGGTTAGATTTTTTGATAAAAGAATCGAGAAAATGGAAATGTGAGACAAACAGAGTGTTAGAGGGACGGAGAAAGAAAAGCAAAATTTATATTCAGAAGAGAGAGAGAGAGAGAGAGAGAGAGAGAGAGAGAGAGAGAGAGAGAGAGAGAGAGAGAGAGATAAGAGAAGAGAATAGTCGAAAAGAGAACCCTTTTGACTCCTACATTGGGAACTTATATAGGCAATTATATTACAGGAAATTCTAATAAACGTGCTTTTAAGTTTAAAGGATTCCAAATCGAACACATTATTAGACTCTGCTTTTACTTCCGCCTCATCAATATAATTTATCGATGAAATTTTGAAGATAAATTATCAGACGAATAAGTAAGGCTCAATAACAGTGACGTAAGCCATTAAACATCGTTTGTTCAATTGGATTGCATTGCAAATGAGTTCTTTTATGAACGAGAATATAATCACAATACAAAAAATTTATTCAAGAATATCCATTTTGCTTACGAAGGTATACATCATTATAAGTTATTGTATAGCTTAAACTGTTGCTTTTAAGTGGGGATTGCGTTATATTTATTTAAACTGTAATATTGTTATAAAATATTCAAGCAAATTGTCTGCTGAAATATTTGTGTAACATTGATTGCAATGTAAAATATTGATTTTCTTTTACTAATTCAAGACCGTAGTAGATGCGGCAGTGACATTTAAATTTTTGATTTCAAATGAATAAATTTATTTCAAGTTTTCCATTCTGACTAAATCAATTAATTTCTCATTTTCCTTTTTAATTTTATCTTTATCTTTTTGTCCTATCTAATGACATGTCCTAAAAAGAGACATGAGAAAAATGAATTTGTTTATTTTTTCAAATTCTAGGAATTCTCATTCGGTCGTTTATCAAAAAATTCTGAATTCTTAACTGTATTTAAGTGTTGAAAGTTCTCTCTCTCTCTCTCTCTCTCTCTCTCTCTCTCTCTCTCTCTCTCTCTCTCTCTCTCTCTTCTTTTTCTTTTTTCTTCTTCTTTTCCTTTCTTTCTCTTTATCTCTTTCTCTTTCTCCTTTCTCTTTTTTCTTTCTTTTCGCTCTCCTTATCTTTTTCTTCCTTTTTTTTATTCTTTTTATTTTATTTCGTTTAGAGAGAGAAAATCTTGCCAGTTAAGAAGATATGCCACCACCCATCCAGGCAGACAAAAAAAATTACTTCTGGCTATCGCAATCTCAGTTAGAATGTTACTGCCCAGTCTGAGATCTCGCAATGCCTTAATCTACCACGAATATGTCAATGTTTTACCAAGACAAATTTCATGATAGAAAATATATTTTAAAATAATTCCTTAACAAAGACAGATATTTTGAAAATATAGCACGAGTAATAGATTGACATGTTTGCTTGGTAAAGGTCCTCGGTTCAGTCCCTATTGCAGATCCTAAGAAGTAACTACGTAGAGAGGTTTCCTTCTAGAATAGGACAATGTCAGTGAGATGCAAACATAAAATTAAAAAACTACTAAATTATTTGCTAAACATTACTTTAAATGAAAAATATTTCTAGCAAATAAAAAAAATAAAATTAATAAATCAGTCTGAAATAAAGATAAAAAAAAATTTCCCAAAATTTTTTGTCAAATTCTTCAAATTTTTTCCATCGAAATGTAATTGGTTATCTGAGACAAAAAAAAGAAAAGAAAAAAAAGAAAATGAAAAAAAAAACCTTTTTAGAGAGCCCAAAAATGTTTCCTATAACGCTTCATAGATCAAAAGAGAAGGCCAAAAAATTCTTCCTTTAAAAGCCTATCGATCAAAGAATCACCAAAAAATGAAGCAAAAAAAACGCCACTAATGCCACCACTGCAGCAACCACTAACAGCCTGAGTAATAACAGTAAAAAAAGATTTAACATCTTGAGTAATAACAGTAAAAATAAGATTTAACAGCCTGAGTAAGGACAGTAAAAATAAGATTTAACAGCCTAAGTAATAACAGTAAAAATAAGATTTAACAGATAAAAGTAGTCTATCTTTTGATAGAAAACGAAAAGATGTTTTATTTAAAAATTATTATATTTACTTTTTATTTAGCAGAGGAAATAATAATAATAAAAAAGCCATAATGTTCACATCAAGGATAAATAGAGAAAACAAAGGAAAATTTTAGAGATAGATAGAAATATAAATAAATGACTATAGATAGATAGATAGATGAATAAATAAATAAATAAAGAAACAAATAAATAAATAAAATAAATATATCTTAATTTGAGATTCACATAGTTATAAACATATAAAAATGCGAGCACAAAGAAACATGAAAAATCCTTTAATAAAAGAAAGAGTTTCCGTAAACATCTTCTTTTCCTCCTCCTCCTTTCCTCCTCTTCCTTTCCTCCCCCTTCTTTATTCCTCCTCCTTTCCTCCCCCCTCCTTTCCTCCTCCATATTACTAATCTTTTATGAAGATGAAAAATATATTATCCACAAATAATAAATAAGTTTGATGAGAACATAAATCTTTCTTTATATTTATAAAGGGAAAAGGAAAAAAAAATAAGGAAATTCTGTGTTTATTTTTATTAGCATTTATAAGGTTTTTGTTTTGCTTTTTCGAAGGATTTTATTTTATAATTTAACTTGATTTTTATTTTTGTGAAAAGTTAAGACCAAAAGAAATCGAACTTGACACCTCTTCTAATCAAATTCTTAAAAAAATACGACATGCAAATGAAGGATCAGATTTATACTCCATTAATTAAAAGAGAAAAAAAAGTATTTGTTGTTATATATTTATTTTAGATTTAATATTAATTCTAGCGGAAATTGGTCAAAAGCCTTCACAACACCTACCAGAATTGGAAAATGTATTTTTTTTTATCTCTTACTTCTTTTAATCATTTTATGCTTATTTTTAAAGTATTTAATTACTTTTTCGATATTACATATTATTATTATACATAAACTTGATTTATAATTATTTTTTAATACAATAAAACTATTGTTTATTTATTTTAATGCAAATGGTCATTTCTTTGTTTCATTTACAATGCATTAAATCTTGATTTCATTTTCAAACTGCAACTAACATTTGAAATTCTACCACTTTAGTTTATTATTATTATTATTATTATTATTATTATTATTATTATTATTATTATAAATACATTATTATTATTACTTATTATTATTATTATTATTATTATTATTATTATTATTATTATTATTATTATTAATTATTATTATTATTATTATTATTATTATTATTATTATTATTATTATTATTATTATTATTATTATTATTATTATTATTATTATTATTATTATTATTATTATTATTATTATTATATTATTATTATAATTATTATATATTATTATTTTTATTACTATAATTATTTTTATTTTTGATATATTATTATTTTTATCATTATTATTATTATTATTATTATTATTATTATTATTATTATTATTTTTATCATTATTATTATTATTATTGTATATTATTGTTATTACTATTATTATTTTTATTATTATTATTATTATTATTATTATTATTATTATTACCAATTATCTTCACTATTCTCATTATTATTACTTGTAAAGCAATCTACTAACATTAAAATTAAAATCTTTTTGCTATTGTCAATGGGCAGCATATTGACCTTTACATATATTGGTGTATTTATAATAATTGATTTGTGTTTGCAATCAATATTGTCTCATAAATAGCATTTTCAGTTCAATAGATATTCCCAACTAAAATCATTATATAATTCTTTTCTTTTGGAGATGCTTTATCTATTTAGTCTAATCTATTTTATTTGTCCGCTAAAGCTCTACTCATAAATTTAAATATAACGTTCACTATTAGTGTTCATAAAATTACTAGGGATATTATTATTATTATTATTATTATTATTATTATTATTATTATTATTATTATTATTATTATTATTATTATTATTATTATTAATTATTATTATTATTATTATTATTATTATTATTATTATTATTATTATTATTATTATTTTTATTATTTTTATTATTGTATATTATTATTATTATTATTATTATTATTATTATTATTATTATTATTACTAAATTATTTACTAAGTTTTTATTAGAATTTTTTACCTACATTTTTTTGGCTTTTATTTTTACTACTATTTTTTTAAATATATTTACATATTTTTATTCTTAGAATTTATTAATTATAATTATTACTAGTTTTATTGATAATACTCTGTCGTTTAATTTAATTATGGAATATTAAAATATATTTTATTATCATTTAAGACTATTCTTATTGAAAAAATAAATTATAACTAATATTATGATTTAGACTCAAAAAAAAAGCAAAACAGTTTTGTAAATATTAGTCTTTATTTAAAAAACAAATTAAATTATTTTATTGTTTCTGTAAAAGGAGTTTACCTACATATATATTTTTTATGTGTTAATTTTTTTAAAAATATTAAAAATTTTTAAAATCTTGAATTAAGGGACAATATATATACACTATTTTCAATATTACCACTGATAGGATTTGTTTTCCTTCATGGGGGGTTTTATATTCTTCTTTTTTTGTATGCTTAGAGGTTTAAGGTTTGGGTCTTGAGAAATGAAGTTTGGGAGTTCATTGTTTGGGAGATAGGAATGAAAGTTTTTCTTTCATTTTTTATCAAAAACAAAATGAAAGGAACTCAGCAAAACAATTTTTTTTTTCATTTTTAATTTTTAATTTTATTTTAATTTTCGAAATTGATTTCGATCAATCAGAAATTGTACCACTACTTTAGAAGTATTTCAAGTGTCTTCAATTACATATACCTAGAAATATATATATATATATATATATATATATATATATATATATATATATATATATATATATATATATATATATATATATATATATATATATATATATATATATATATATATATATATATATATATATATATATATATATATATATATATATATATATATATATATATATATATATATATATATATATATATATATATATATATATATATATATATATATATATATAGCACCTTAGGTACTCAATTATAAAAGAAAAATGCAGTGGTCCTTCATCGGTATGAAACTTAATGTTGTGCCATCTTTTTCTGAAACCTTTTCTTGCGGTCCTCGATAGTTAAAAGTCAGATGCAAATTTTTTTCGTTTTTCAACTTCCTGCCATCTTCAATTGTAAAAGAAATGCATCACAATTTGCAAACATTTAAACATTTTACTCGTCACTCATGACAGAAAAGCACCGGACTCACTTGTCCAGCATTTATAAACTCTAAAGTTTATGAAAGAAATAAAAGTTTTCTTTCTATTATTTTAGCCAAAACGATGGTAATAAATATTGAAAATACGATTCGCTGAACAATTCAGAGAACGATAAACTAAGATTGATTAAAAACCCATTATTAAAAAATGTCATTATTATTTAGACACGTTAGTTTAAATATAAATATTTGTATTAATATTTATTATTTTTTTTTTTTATTATTATTTTTTTTCTACATTATTTATTTCATTATTTTTTTTTTTTCATTTTT
>SEYY01023783.1:110000-120448 GCA_009176605.1 Armadillidium nasatum
TATTATTATTATTATTATTTTTATTATTATTATTATTATTATTATTATTATATTATTATTATTATTATTATTATTATTATTATTATTATTATTATTATTATTATTATTATTATTATTATTATTATTATTATTATTTTATTATTATATATATTATTATATTATTATTATTATTATTATGTTAAAGTTTTAATATATATATATATATATATATATATATATATATATATATATATATATATATATATATATATATATATATATATATATATATATATATATATATATATATATATATATATATATATATATATATATATATATATATATATATATATATATATATATATATATATATATATATATATATATATATATATAATAGTGGCAGGACCTGTATTCTTGAGGCGGAATTAAAAAGATTATTGTGGCAGCTGGTTACAGCGTCACGTCACTCATATTTTGTGAAAGCTCACCCTTTTACCTACCTATGTTTAAAAAGAATTATATATATATATATATATATATATATATATATATATATATATATATATATATATATATATATATATATATATATATATATATATATATATATATATATATATATATATATATATATATAGATGTATGTATTTGCGCGTATTTCATACTCTACCTGCTTTGCATTTTTACCTATAGAGGTACAAAATACTTGGGCATTTTTTCTAGTGAAAAAAAGAAAAAAAATTAAAACTTGAAATAGATGTAAAAAGAGTTGAAAAATGAAAAATATAAAACTTAAAATATAAAACTTGATGATGAATATGACCTGACTATGTGAGAGGTCGAAGCCGAGAGTTCAATGTTCCATTACAATCCATCAATAACTGACGTCCAGGAACGAATAATTGATTTTTTTTTAAAAGTTAAATTATTTGTTTATTGTATATATTTATTTTTAAATTGAAGTGAGCATATGACAACATAAAAATATTTAAGTATATTTAAAAAGAGAAGAAGAAAGAAGAAACCCCTCAATAATAATGAAAAAAAAAAAAAAAAAAAAGATTTGAAAAAAAAAAAAAAAAAAAAAAAAATCTTTTTTTGCATATATATATATATATATATATATATATATATATATATATATATATATATATATATATATATATATATATATATATATATATATATATATATATATATATATATATATATATATATATATATATATATATATATATATATATATATATATATATATATATATATATATATATATATATATATATATATATATATATATATATATATATATATATATATATATATATATATATATATATATATATATATATATATATATATATATATATATATATATATATATATATAATATATATTATATACTATATATATATATAAATTTATATATATATATATATAGATATATATATAAGTTTCTGTAATTTGCTGGATATATAATTTATACTTATTATATATATTATATATATATATATATATATATATATATATATATATATATATATATATATATATATATATATATATATATATATATATATATATATATATATATATATATATATATATATATATATATATATATATATATATATATATATATATATATATATATATATATATATATATATATATATATTATATATATATATATATATATATATATATATATATATATATATATATAATATATATATATATATATATATATATATATATATATATATATATATTATATATATATATATATATATATATATATATATATATATATATATATATATATATATATATATATATATATATATATATTTATATATATATATATTTATTTTATTTTACCTCTGGTGAGCAAAGGTCAGAGGCCTACCAAATTTCCACAAAAGAAAGGAGCAAAATGGGAACCTAGTCAGATTAAGGCCGACATGTCTCGAGACACGGCTTTGAAGGTGCGTAATTCATAGTAAATTGGGAAAATAGATGAAGGGAGTGTGTTCCAGACTTTATCACGAGAAAAAGAAACACCGAGAATATTAAGGAGAGATGAAGGTTCGAGTTGTGTGTTTTCGAAGAAGATATCATAGTTGTGTGGAAGATTGTATCGAGCAGAGAGATGGAAGAATTGAGTTTTTGATGCATTGAAAACGACCATGTTTTCTCTGCCCCAATTTGAAATTCTAAAAAAGATCAGAGGTTAGTTGCTCCAACATTACCCTCCTTGGGTCTATTAACTATTGTTGGGAGGGCCGCCTTTCAAAATGAAAAGAGTAATGAAGGGTGGAGTCATCAGCATAGGAGTGGATAGGAGATGAAGTAAAAGAGAGAAGGTCATTAATTAAAAGTAGTAAAAGTGTTGGGGATAGGACAGATCCTTGAGGAACACCACTATTAATTGATTTATAGGATGAACGATGGCCGTCTACAACAGCTGCTATGGAATGACCGGGAAGAAAATCAGAGAGAAGGATAGATTCCGAAAGAGGGAAGCTTGGAAATTAAAGTTTTGTGCTAGATTCTATCGAAAGCTTTCGATATGCCAGCGAGACAGAAAAAAGATTCGCCGAAATGATGAAGAGCAGAGCACCAAGAGTCAGAAAGATGGGAAAGAAGATTACCAGTAGAGAGTTTCTTACGAAAACCATACTGTCGATCTGAGATAAGATTAGAAGAATTGAGATGTTTCCAAATCTTCCGGTTAAGGATAGATTCGAAAACGTTAGAAATAAAGTAGGTTAAAGAAATTGGACGGTAGTTAGAAGATTGAGATGGGTTTCCTTTCTTCGGCACAGGCTGAATGAAGGCATGATTCCAGCAAGAATGGAAGGTTGAAGTAGAAGGACAAAGACGAAATAGTCTACCAAGGCAGAGTGAAAGCTCGGATGCACAAGTTTTGAGAACCACAGGAGGGATTCCGTCAGGACCGTACTCATTCTTAGTGTTAAGCTCAGAGAGAGCAGAAATGACGTCTTAAGAAGAAATTACCATCTTAGGCATAAAAAAGTTGGAGGGGTTTGAAGGAGTACGAACAACTCCGGAATCGTCTAAGGTTGAATTTAAGGCAAAAGTTTGAGCAAAGAGTTCAGCTTTAGAGAAAGGCAAAACGGCAGTTGAACCGTCAGAAGATACTAAAGGAGGAAAAGAGGAAGAAGCAAAGTTAGAGATGACACTTTTTGCAAAATTCTAGAAACAGCGTGAAGATGAGGAACCAGAAAGATTATTGCATTTTCTACGGAGAAAAGAGTTTTTAGTGGTACGAAGGAAAGAATTTGCACCATTCCGGGATGAAATATAAGTTGCATGAGTTTCTGAAGTTTGAAGACGACGGTAATCCCTGAAAGAGCATTCCTGCAGTGATATATATATATATATATATATATATATATATATATATATATATATATATATATATATATATATATATATATATATATATATATATATATATATATATAATACAATATTTATAGAAGAATGTAGAGCGTCGTCCAAAGCTATATAAGAACCTCCCCACCTCCAACTGGGAATAACCCATGAAATGAAAGAGCTTCACCTTTTCAGAGGGTCTCTAGCGTGCCTTGTCTCATACTGTACTGCCTGTCTCTATCCTCAATTTTCAGACAAAGGAGTATGTTGCTCATATACATCCAACAATGCTGCTTGTTCTCATATCTCTAATTTGGTGTTTTCTGAAATCTCTACTTTATAACTTAAGCTCTCTTGCAATTCTAAAACTAAATTTATTTCTTATCTATTTATAATCTAATACTATTGACTATAAAAAAAATTGACCGACTATTTAAAATCCAAAATAGTGCAGCAATGTTTCTTCTTCTTGTTTCTCTGAAATCATCATCCATCTTTTTGAGATTATTTTTATATTTTCTTTTACTATTTTTATTTTATACTATTCTATTTTATACACTGAAGTTTCTTTCTGCCTGTCGCATTGTTGCGTCGCTCTCTCTGTACAATCGCTATTACAACAGACACTACTCTTCTGAACTCTCTTTTCGCATACCTCCTCCATTGAGAAGGGCTTGTGCATCACTCTTTTCAACACAGTCTCAATCTTTTATATAATCTACTGGTAATGTCTGGAACACACTCTCTTCATCTATTTTCCCAACTGCCTATGGTTTACACACCTTCAAATGCCGAGTATTGACATGTCGGCCACTAATCGATGATGATTTCGTCATCCATTCAACTCCTGTGGAATTTGGTACACCTCTGGCCTTTGCAAACTAAAGGAGACATAAAATATTATAATATATAGATAATAATAATTTAAATATTATAACATAATAAATAATAATAATAATAATAATATAATATTTATAATATAATATAATATAATATAATTAATAAAGTAATAATAATAATCTTTAATATTCTCTTATTCATTTTTCAGTTACAAAATGCATTCAATAATTTATAAAATCAAAAAAAAAAAAAAAAAATAATAATAATAATAATAATATAAATAATAAATAAAATAATAATAATAAATAATAATAATAATAATAATAATATAATAATAATATAAATAATATTAATAATAGTAAAATGAATTATTTTATTTCTTGGGCAAGAATTTTTATAATCAATATATATTATTTCTTTTTATTAAAATTAATTATTCATATATATATATATATATATATATATATATATATAATATATATATATATATATATATATATATATATATATATATATATATATATATATATATATTATATATATATATATATATATATATATATATATATATATATATATATATATATATATATATATATATATATATATATATATATATATATATATATATATATATATATATATATATATATATATATATATATATAGCCTTTAAAAATAAACTGCATACTAAAGATGTAAAATCATATTATAAATAATTCATAATTATAATGCATTTAATATCTGAATAATTTTATAGATTTTGTTTTTGTTTTAGTTCAATGAGTATTTCATAATTAATTATTGGATATTCTTAATGGTTGTGGATAACCATAATGAATAATTTTGATTGTCAATTTTTTAGTATTGATTTTAGGAAACCTTCACATATATATTCTTTTAATGGTTTTGCTTAGTAATATATTATTAAAGTCTTTTCTATAATAAGTCTTTGAATATATGAATAATATATTCACGTGCAAAATACAGTAAAACAATAAAATAGAACTTGATTATTATCATGTAAAACATTAAAAATTATAAAGTATATAAAATAAGAGAAAATTTAACTCCAAAGCACTAGGTGTTCGCACACACAAACATATATATATATATATATATATATATATATATATATATATATATATATATATAATATATATATATATATATATATTATATATATATATATATATATATATTCTGGCGTAATATTAGAATATAACTTAAGATATTAAATGTTCTTATCATTAAATGACAATATATTATCAATATATTCTGTAATAAATATTTAGATTAATTGAATCATTTTCATTTTAAAAGTATTTTCACATTAATTTCTTTTCCAATAATGTACGAAAAAGGCCACATAAGTAATCGATATATATATATATATATATAATATATATATATATATATATATATATATATATATATATATATATATATATCGGTTCCGAGGAAGAAACACGTTATTAAATTTGACCCCTTTCCATCCATGAATAGGTTAAGTTAATTCGTTGAGACCCAAACTTTAGTAAAGGAAAAATATGATTCGTTAGCTTAAAAGAAGAAGAAGAAGAAGAAGAAGAAGAAGAAGAAGATCTTTAAATGATTCTCTACACTTTATTTTCCTCATACCTAAGGTCGACCGACCACTTGTCTCATAAAGGGTTCTTACATTATTATTATTATTAATATTATTATTATTATTATTATTATTATTATATATTTTATTTTATTATTATTTAATAATAATATAAAAAAAAAAATTATTTTATTATTATTATTATTATTATTATTATTATTATTATATTATTATTATATTATTATTATTTTATTATTTATTATATATTATTATTATTTTATTATTATTATATTAATTTAATATAATATTATTATTATTATTATTATTAATTATTATTATTTATTATTATTATTATATATTATTATTCATTATTATTATTATTATTATTATTATTATTATTATTATTATTATTATTATTATAGATGCACAAATTTATTGCAAATATTTCAAGAGATTAAGTGGAACAAATCAGTTGATCCTCTTAGTCATTGTAATATTTGAAGGAAGATTTCTCAAAAGGAAATTTTAACTTAAATTCCTTCATTAACATTTCGAACAACTTGTTTGAATTAAATGTACTTCGATTTGAAATTCTTATAAAGTCGCCTATATAATTTAATGCACAATTTAATTTTTATATATATATATATATATATATATATATATATATAATATATTATAAATATATATATATAAATATAACTATATATATATATAATATATATATATATATATTATTACGTTGATTTGATTATTCTCAAACTTTTTATCTGTGAACTCTAAATGAACGAAGGATTCACGTGAACATATTTTTCATTGATGTCCGTAGTTTGAATGTCTGTTTGTCTCTTCTGAAATTCGTTTCATTTGTTTTTTTCGAATTTCTCATTTTGTTTCGCTTTTTCGTTTGCTTCTTATAAGTATTGGCAATAATTGAGAATAGAAGAAGGAAAATGACTCTATAGCCTAAAATTATAGGATTTGTTCTCATGTTTTTTCCTCAAGGATTGATCTAAAAACCTTTGCCAGAAGAGTCAGAAACTTTACAACATTTACCACTCAATAGCATTCCCTTGATTACTTTCATTTCCAGAAATTGATTACAAGTAGCTTGGATTAAAAGTACCAATTATATATATATATAAATAATTATATATATATTTATAAATATTCTATATATATATATATATATAATCTATAGTATATATATATATATATAATAATACATATAAATTTTTCGTTATAAACGTTAAATTTTTTAATTACTTTAATTTACATAAATTTATCCTTTCATATCATTGCATTCTCACACCAAAACCTGAAAAAATGAGGCATTAAATTCTGATAAAAGCCTTCAGTAACTCTTAATATGTGAATTTAAATTTGGAAAGTCTTTTCAGCATCTCTTCTGTGTATTTTGAATGCTAATTTCATGTCTAGAAACATTGCTTTGCCTTCCTAATAGGTAATCTCTCATTCTCTCTCTTTCTTTTTAGCTTTTATGACTGCTGGGAGAGTTGAAAGCTTTCTTCATATTTTGGATAACGAATTCCATTTCCTAAGAAAAGAGAGTGAGCAACAACGATGTTTGTGTGTCAGAAAGAGGGAAATTCTTCATGGGAATTAAAATAATGTTGCAGAATATAAAATTTTCAGTTCAGAAGAGACTCAAGGAGGCTGAACGTCATTTCCAAATTTTAAATTTATCTAGTAATAAGAGAAATAGAACCTATAGGCTATCAGAAATTAATAGCATTTTTCGTAGTTTCCTCTCTCTGAGTTATAAGGAATGGAATGCTAAGATGAGATACGATAAGAAAGAGCAAACAATATTTTAAGAAAACGTTTTCCTTTTGGTATTCTGAAATTGATAATTATATCATTTTGAAAAAAAAAGGTTGCTATAAACTCTCCCCGAATTTGCTGCTATATATTATATATATATATAATATATATATATATATATAATAATTAATATATATATAGGATAATAATATATAATAAATTAATAATTATATAGTTATATAAAATCGCCAAAAATTTCATTTTAATATTTTTCTTAGTTTGAAGTGTGTCATCATTTTGAAGAATGAAAATTAATGAAGAAATCCTTCACATTTAAGTTTTATGATTCTGTCATGATTCACTCAGCATTGAATCATTCCCAAAAAATGTTACGATTCTTTAGAAAATTTAAAAAAAACTTTTTAACTCAATAGTAAGTAAAGTACAAAGCATGAAAATACTTTTAACTCCGTTTTTCAAGAAACACGAAAAAAATTTTTTTATCGAGTATATAATAATATATATTAGATATATATAATATATATATATTTATTATAATATATATATATATATTAATATTAATAGCTTAATCAACTATGCTTAAGAGTAAAGGGCTCTCAATTTCATTTTACTAAATATATTACATATTAAACCATGTTGTTCTATATACCTTTACTAATAGAGTGAAAATTGAAGTTTCCATATTTGTTCGAGACTTTATCTCCATACGTCACTCACACACGAAATATATAAACTGCATTGTGATTACAATTTAAATTGGGTTAATTCTGTATTCATGCTCAAATTTCGCATATTGCAATTTAATTTTGCACAGAACACACAATTTAAAGTGAAATCTGCAATATTTGCACATATTCACATTCAAACATACACACACACCGCATATATATATATATATGTTATTTATATTATATATATATATATATATATATATATATATATATATATTATATATATATATATATTATATATATATATATATATATATATATATATATATATATATATATATATATATATATATATATATATATATATATATTATTTTTATTTTTACTATATATATATATATATATATATATATATATATATATATATATATATATATATATATATATATATATATATATATTTTTCAAAACGCCACCACTCACGGGCAGAGCCCTTTTCAAGGAGGGGGCACACACACATGCACAAAGCTCATTCAAACACACACACACACCTAACGCACAGCCCTCAGGTGGGCGCAGACGGAAGCCTTGAAGAGTGGAAGATTAAATACAGGAGGAAAAATAAATGATGGTAGAGAGTTCCACAGAATAGAGGTGGCTGGAAAGAAGGAGGTACCACAACGGGCTAGCCTGGGATTTCCTACGTCCACACAAAATTGGTGCGAAAGCAGGGCACCCCTTGTGCAACGAGGACGACGCAACGGTGGAGGAATGCGAGAGGCCAATTCCCTCGAGCACCTGCCACTGTAGTAGAGATAGCGCGCCAACGTCACGTCGCAGAGACAGAGGGTCAAGTGAGTTTGAAAGTAGGGGACAGTTTATTAATCTCTTAGCTTTTGACTCAACCCTATCCAGAAGAGAGGAGGAGCCGGAGCCCCCCCAAATGTGAGAACAGTACTCCATACAAGGACGAATAAGACCCTTATATATTTGGAGTAACTGCTCAGAAGAAAAAAACTCTCGCAATCTGAACAGAACTCCCAGCTTCTTAGAGGCCGCTTTAGCAGCCATTGTAATATGTGGTTTCCAAGACAGTTTTTGTTTATGTTAAGACCAAGAATGTTAATGTTATTTACAGGTGAGACGGGAGAGCCATCGAAGAGGATAGGAAAGTTAGGAGGTGTTTTTGAGAGGGAGGTGTGAAGAAGTTGAGTTTTTAAAGAGTTGAATTTTACAAGGTTGCTATGACCCCACCGGGAAATCCCATCCAGATCGGCAAGAATAGAATCGGAAAGTTGAAGACGAGAAGCAAGTCTAGAAGCAAAAGAGGGAGCAGATTTGAAATGAGTAGAAGAATGCAGAGTTGAATCATCAGCATAAGAGTGAACAGAGTTAGAAGTGCAGTGGAGAAGATCGTTAATGAAAAGTAAGAATAAGGTTGGAGATAAAACAGAACCCTGAGGAACACCACAGTTGACCGAAAAGGAGGAAGAGGGCCCTCCATCTACAACTGCCGAAATGGAACGATCTGAGAGAAAACTAGACAAGAGTAAGCAAAGGGAAGGAGGAAACCCAAAGGAAGGGAGCTTGGAGAGCAGTGACGCATGCCATACCCGGTCAAAAGCCTTGGATATGTCAAGCGCCACCACACAAGACTCCCCGAAGTCCCTAAGGGCAGAAGACCATAGATCAGTAAGATAAGAAAGTATGTCACCAGTTGACCTCGAGCGACGAAAGCCATACTGGTGATCAGAGAGAGAGATAAGACTCCAAATGATCCAGGAAATGAGAGTTGAGGAGAGTTTCAAAAATTTTAGATAGAACACAAGTGAGAGCTATAGGTCGATAGTTAGAAGGGTCAGAACGGCTACCTTTTTTCGGGATCGGCTGAACAAACGCACGCTTCCAGCATAGAGGAAAAGTATTAGTATTAAGGCATAGAGAGTAGAGCTGAACGAGGACAGGGGCCAACTCGGAAGCACACTCCCTCAGAACACGAGGGGGAATGCCATCCGGGCCACTAGCCTTCCTGACGTTCATAGATTTCAGGATCCCATGCACCCGATCATGAGTAATTATAGGTAGAGGCATGGGACACCTGAGAGGAGAAGGAGTAGGAGGAGGGATGTCAGAATCGAGCAGGGTGGAATTAGATG
>SEYY01023784.1:0-5000 GCA_009176605.1 Armadillidium nasatum
ATATATATATATATTATTTCATTATCACCTTTCCCACTTTCGTGGGGTGGTGCCCGCCAATTCCCACAAACATAACCAACCCCTTTCACCACCACCCTCTCTCTCTGTCTCTACAAATCTTCTACCCTCTTCTAAACTCAAATTCCTTCCATCAAAATCTCTCTCACTCCATCCATCCATCTCCACTTCGGCCTTCCCCTATCCCTACCTCTATCCACATGGAATCTAAATACCTTGCCCACCATTCTGTCCTCATTCATTCTACACATATGTTCAAACCATTTTAGCACATCCTCCTCCTCTCTATCAATTACACCCTTCTTCCATTTACACATCTCTTTTATTCTTTCATTTCTAATCCTATCAATCCTTCTCAATTTATATATCGCTCTCAAATCTTTCATCTCAAAGACATTGAAACTTTTTCTCGACCGAACACTTATCATCTATGTTTCACACCATACAATACAGAAGGTGGAAACGTACATTCAAACATTCTTATCTTTATTTCTTTCGAAATTTTTCCTTTTTCCATACTTTTCTTAGGCCACTAATACTTTCATTCCTTCTACCACTCTGTTCTTTTTTTCTTTTTCCGTCCCACCCTTACCTTCCACCCAACATTACTAGATATTTGAATTAATCACCTCCTCAAGTTTCCATTCTCACACTTCTACAAACCAATTCCTCCCTCCACATTTCCTCATCCCCACCTCCAATCCTCATAACTTTATTCTTCGCTGGATTGAATTTCAATCTCTCGTGTTTGCACATTTCCCTTCAAACTCTCTCACAAGTTTCTCATCTTTTCTCCAGATTCTGCCACCAACACATGCCGCATCATCTGCAAAAAGTAAAACATTCACCTCACATTCACCTCCATATTTCTCAACGTAATACTCTTCCCTTCTCTCTCCATTTTTCTAAGTAAACCATTCATCAATAGATTAAATACATGGAGATATTACACACCCCTGTCTCAATCCCACTCCTATGCTAAACCAATCCGATAGTTCTCTCTTCACCCTCACTCTTGATCTACAATTCGCATATATATATATATATATATATATATATATATATATATATATATATATATATATATATATATATATATATATATATATATATATATATATATAAATATATATATATATATATATATAATATATATATATATATATATATATATATATATATATATATATATATATATATATATATATATATATATATATAATATATATATATATATATATATATATATATATATATATAATATATATATATATATATATATATATATATATATATATATATATATATATATATATATATATATATATATATATATATATATATATATATATATATATATATATATATATATATATATATATATATATATATATATATATATATATATATAGTGATGGATCAGATGTCATATTTTGTAATTTGCGGATGCAGATGCGGATGCGGATGTGGATGCGGATGTCGAATTTTGGAGAAGTGCGGATGCGGATGCGGATGTTGAATTTCCGAAAGTGCGGATGCGGATGCAGGTGCGGATGTTGAATTTTCGAAAATGCGGATGCGGATGCCATCACTAATATATATATATATATATATATATATATATATATATTATATATTATATATATATATATATATATATATATATATATATATATATATAAGTACCCCAAATTGGGCATAACCCACGGAGTGATAGGATAGACTAGACCATTCCGTTTCACTCCGTTGCCCTTTGGTTTGTTCCTTTTCGCGTTTCATCTTCTCAGAGGGTTTCTAGTGTACCCTTGACTCACATTGCAGTGCCTATGCTCCAACCTTCCTCCTTCTTCACATGTGTCCTACAATATTTACAAACGCTTTTACTTACATTACCTATTAAATTAATCAAAAATGGCAAAACTTAAATCTGCCTCGGAGAATCCAAGAGGGGCGGATTCCAAATATAGCCCCTCATCTACTATTTCCCTCATCATCACTTGGGAGTTAGTGGCCTCCGATGATGGGGTTGGCGCCACCAAGACCTCTATGCCGGCTTGCCCTGGTGCACGGTCTTTTTTTTCATTAATTTCTGCAACATTCGCGGTCTTTTTTCTAATTTCCACTTTGTCGAACACCACCTCTCTTCTTCTAGACCTCATCTCCTGTTCTTAACTGAAACTCAGGTGTCTGAGTGCTCTGACAGCAAACCCTACTCTGTTTCCTCCTACTGTCTCTATCCTCAACTTTCAACCAAAGGCGGATGTTGCGCATTTGTGCGCAACGATGTTTGTTCTCGTGTCTCTAATTTGGAGTCTTCTGAATTCTCAACTTTATGGCTCAAACTTTCTTGCAACTCTATAACTAAATTTATTTGTTCTGTCTACTTATCTCCTAACTCTACAGACCATAAAAAATTCTTCGACTATCTTAACTCCAAAATAGAACACATTCTTTCTTCTTCTCTTTTCTCCGAAATCATCATTTTCGGTGATTTCAATGTTCACCACCGCCAATGGCTTTCATCTAGTTCTCAAGATCCAGCTGGTAAATTCGCCTTCCAATTTTCTATCCAGAACAACCTTGAGCAGTTGGTGCAATAGGGCAATGCCCGTGAGATGTGAACTTTTTATAAAAAAAAAAAAAAAAAAAAAAAAAAAAAAAAAAACTCCCTACCCGTATCCCTGACCGTCTTGGTGATGAACCCAACATTCTAGACCTTTTTCTAACTTCTAATCCTTCTCCTTATACTGTTAAACTCTTTCCTCCTCTGGGTTCATCCGATCATCTTCTTATCTCCGTATCTTGTCCTGTCTTTTCAAGTCTTCCGCAAGAACGGCCCCCGCCTTCGGCGAGGAGACGTTTCTGGCATTTCGGTGCCACTAACTGGTTTGACTTGTGGTCGTACTTTTCTGATTTTCCATGGAATGATTACTGTTTCTGTGGGAGGGGTCCCTCGGAGTGTGCAGAGCGCATAACTGAGGTGATTCTCTCTGGCATGGAGGCGTACATTCCATATTCTTTCCCTTCCACTAAACCTAATAAACCTTGGTTAAATTCTGCTTGTTCTCGTGCTATCCGCCGCAGGGATGCTGCTTTCAGGGATTACCGTCGTCTTCAAACTCCAGAATCTCATGCAACTTATATTTCATCCCGGAATCGTGCAAAATCTATTCTTCGAGATACTAAAAACTCTTTTCTCCGTCGCAAATGCAATAATCTTTCTGGCTCCTCTTCCTCTCGCCCTTTCTGATATTTTGCAAAAAATGTCAACTCTAACTTTGCTTCTTACTCTTTCCCTCCTCTAGTATCATCTGACGGTTCAACTGCCGCTTTGCCTTCCTCTAAAGCTGAACTCTTTGCTCAAACTTTTGCTTCTAATTCAACCTTAGACGATTCCGGAGCTGTTCCTACTCCTTCAAGCCCCTCTAACTCATTTATGCCTAAAATTGTAATTTATTCTAAAGACGTCACTTCTGCTCTTTCTGAGCTTAACACTAAGAAGGCGTACGGTCCTGATGGTTTTCCTACTGTGGTTCTTAAAACTTGTGCTTCCGAGCTTGCACCCTTTCTTGGTAAACTATTTCGTCTATGTCTTTCTACTTCAACCTTCCCTTCTTGCTGGAAACGTGCGCTCATTCAGCCTGTGCCGAAGAAGGGGGACCCCTCTCTGCCCTCTAACTATCGTCCTATTTCTTTAACCTCCGTTCTTTCTAAAGTTTTCGAATCTATCCTTAACAGGAAGATTTGGAAACATCTCAATTCTTCTAATCTTATCTCTGATCGCCAGTATGGCTTTCGAAAGAAACGCTCTACTGGTGATCTTCTTTCCCTTCTCTCTGACTCTTGGTCCTACTCTCTTCGGCATTTCGGTGAATCTTTTGCTGTGGCGCTAGACATATCGAAAGCTTTCGATAGAGTCTGGCACAAAGCTTTGATTTCCAAACTTCCCTCTTTCGGAATCTATCCTTCTCTCTGTGACCTTCTCTCTGATTTCCTTTCTGGTCGTTCTATAGCAGCTGTTGTAGACGGCCACCGTTCATCCTATAAATCTATTAATAGTGGTGTTCCTCAAGGATCTGTCCTATCCCCAACACTTTTTCTCCTTTTCATTAATGACCTTCTCTCTATTACTTCATCTCCTATCCACTCCTATGCTGATGACTCCACCCTTCATTACTCATTTCATTTTGAAAAACGCCCCTCCCAACAACAGTTAATAGATGCAAGGAGGGTGGCCTTGTAGCAACTAACCTCTGATCTATCTCTCATTTCAAATTGTGGCAAAGAAAATATGGTTGTTTTCAATGCCACCAAAACTCAATTCCTCCATCTCTCTACTCGACACAATCTTCCACACAACTACGATATCTTCTTCGAAAAAACGCAACTCAAACCTTCATCTCTCCTTAATATTCTCGGTGTTTCTTTTTCTCGTGATCTTTCTTGGAAAGATCACATTACCTCTCTTTCTAAACATGCTTCTAAGAGGTTTGGTGTTCTGAGGCGTATTCAATATTTCTTCACACCACCCCAGTTGCTTGCTCTGTATAGGGGTGTTGTTCGCCCCTGTATGGAGTATGCGTCACAAATCTGGGGTGGTTCCACTCACACAGCTCTCCTGGAAAAGGTGGAGTCTAGAGCTTTTCGCCTTATCAATTCTCCTGCTCTCACTAATTCACTCCAATCTCTTTCTGCCAGTCGAAATGTTGCGTCACTCTCTCTATACTATCGCTATTACAATGGACACTGCTCTTCTGAACTCTCACGTCGCATACCTCCTCCACTGAGAAGGGTTCGTGCGACTCGTCTTTCTACACAGTCTCATCCTTTCTCTGTCCAACTCTCTGACCCCAGACTTAACCGCTATGCTCAATCTAACATGTACTCTACTGGTAAATTCTGGAACACACTTCCTTCATCTATTTTCCCAACTTCCTATGACTTAGGCACCTTTAAACGCCGTGTATCAGGTCATGTCGGCC
>SEYY01023784.1:7500-17500 GCA_009176605.1 Armadillidium nasatum
TATATATATATATATATATATATATATATATATATATATATATATATATATATATATATATATATATATATATATATATATATATATATATATATATATATATATATATATATATATATATAACATCCGCATCCGCATCCACATCTGCATCCTCATCAAAATTAACATCCGCATTCGCATCCGCATCCGCATCTGCATCCTCATCAAAATTAACATCCGCATTCGCATCCGCATCCGAACTTTTCGAAAATTCAAAATCCGCATCCGCATCCGCATCCGCACTTTTGAAAAATCAACATCCGCATCCACATCCGCATCCGCACTTTCGAAAATTCAACATCCGCATCCGCATCCGCATTTCTCCAAAATTCAACATCCGCATCCGCATCCGCATCCGCATCCGCAAATTGGAAAATATGACATCAGATCCATCACTAATATATATATATATATATATATATATATATATATATATATATATATATATATATATATATATATATATATATATATATATATATATATATATATATATATATATATATATATATATATATATATATATATATATATATATATATATATATATATATATATATATAATATCACACATCACCACCACTCACGGGCAAAGCACTATTCAAGGAGGGGATATTAGAAGAATAAAAATAAAGTAAAAGAATACAAAAAATAAAAACCTCCCCTTCAGGTCACACCTAATTGCCGGATTCGTTCAGGGTTGAATTAAGAGAGAACAGGAGGCCGAAGAGATTAACCTCTTCAGTTGGAGTGTTAGCAACAGAACCATCAGTGCGAATAAGAGGAGGAAAGGAAGATTTACAGAAATTGTTGGAGATGTTTTTGCCAAGAGGCCAGAAAGATTTTCCTGTAGTAGAATTTAGGAGCTCAGCACGCCTTCGTTTGATGAAAGTCCGCTTTGCTCGTCGAAGAATATCCCTGCAACGATTCCGATCTGAATGAAAATTATCGAGAGTGAATGGAGAAGGAGAAATTTTTTTCTCTCGATACGCGATGTCTCTAGTCTGAATGGCACGAGAATAAGCACGATTTTGAGGAGAGAAAGATTTAGTTGATGAAGGAATGAACCTGTTCATCCCATCAACCATCACGGCCCCAATCATATCGTCAGAAACCGAAGAGTCTTCAGAGACAAAGCAGTCACTCCATGGATATTTAGCGTAGAAGCAACTCAAAGCCCCCAGTCAACCCTATCAAAGTGCCAGAAGATACGCTTAGGGTAGGGTTTAGCAGTTGGAGAGAAAGCATGAAGAAAGCGCATTTGTAGCAGTGAAATATTAGTCAAGAGTGTTTAAGAATTGGTTGAGACGATCAGGAATGTGAGTTAGTTCTTTAATCAGCTGCTCCAAATCGTTAAGAATGCTGAATGATTCGACCTATATATATATATATATATATATATATATATATATATATATATATATATATATATATATATATATATATATATATATATATATATATATATATATATATATATATATATATATATATATATATATATATATATATATATATAATGATTCATTTTAATATACCAGAAAAATATTAAGTAAGATACTTTATTTATTGAACCACTCAGATAATATGGCACAATATAACCAGTACTAAATTTATTTAATGTATTCTCAAAACATGTCTATTCAATTGTTGTTCCACCCAGTCTCTATTTCAAAATTCCTCTAACCGAAAAAATACCACAGAACCATAGATGTCATTTAAAGAAGTTTCCAAATAATATTTAAAATATATTCAAATTATGAAATCTAATAAAATACATTTACAATAAAATAAAACAAATTTAGTTTTAAGGAATCTGGAGATGAGTTCATTTAATTATGGTTGGACCCCTAATAAGAAACTTTGCAAATTTTAATTTGTAATGTTTCTTCTTCAAAATTATATATATTTTTTTTTTTTTTTTTTTTTTTTTTTAAAGTTTTCACGATCACTCACGGGCAGAGCCCTATTCGAGGAGTGTGGTTCTTAGCCAGAGAAGTTGTTATATGTTATTTCTGACTAAGATAAGTTACACAGATTATTTGGGTTTTTGGATAGGGAAACCCTGTTCCGGTACAGACCAATCAAGTTTTATTTTTTCCACCGGTGGGCGTGGTTTCAAATTCTTGATAGGCGACCTTCTCTGTAGGAGCAATTTAGAGAGAATGTGATATTGTATGTGTTGAAATAGCGTGGAATGTTGTAAGTGTTGGCTATGTTTTTAAGCGATGTGTGAGTATTGAGATTAGCGTAATAATACACTTTGCCGTAAACTGTAATTAATTAATTAACTACAGAAAATCTCCTACAAACGACAATTTTTATGTCCGTTCAGGTAACTGGGTCGGAGGTTCGAGCCTCGATCGAGTATGTACTTTGCAGTACACACGCGAGAACTAGGGACGAACCTCTTTTCCCTAAGCCATAGAAAAACTGACTTTACCCACTGAGCTACCGCGAACTCCAAATATATCTAATCTCGTTTACCATATTATTGTTACGAATATATAGTTTCAAATGTTAATTCATTATAACATTATGTATGATATGAGCATTACCATCTTATACTTTTTTTATTATAAAGTGAGATCTATAAGAATATAATAAATTTATAATAACAATTTTACTGATAATGGAGCAGAAAAATTATGTAACTAAAACAACAACATAATTTGGATGTGATCCCCCTCTTCATATAATATATTTATTTATTCATTTATTTTGTGTTTTAGTACCTTAAAATTTTTCTTACAAAAAATTATAATAAAAGAATTTTTCTTCATTTATTTATTTTTTCAATTAATTAAGTGGCCAATTCATAAATTGTTCAAAATATATGATAGTAAAAAAAATACTGTAAAGTGTTTTTTTTCTGACAAACTCATTAATTGTTCAAAATATTACACCTAATAACATCTAAAAATAATTATTTATCTCTTTAGGTTACCAATAAGGCTATATAGAAATATAAAAAAAATATATGCCTGTATTTTTTATTATTATTTTTCATTTTACTTTTTTGGATGAAATTCATAAATTGTTCAAAACAATACACCTAAGAACATCAAGTAATAGTTATTGAACAATTTGCTCTCTTTCCAATATATAATATATATATATATATATATATATATATATATATATATATATATATATATATATATATATATATATATATATATATATATATATATATATATATATATATATATATATATATATATATCTCAGACAAAGTTATTGACATTATCACATCAATTTTATGACAATTTTAGTAAAGAACAAATTACTGGCCTAAAAAAATGAACAATTGCATCACACTTTCCTTTTTACTACATTTACAGAAGTGATCATAATAGTTTGTTTTTTTCAATACTTATTGACTTTTGTGGATAACGATCATTTACCTATTTTTAAATTTTAAAACATTTATTTACATTTAGATTTTAAAAATTTCATTCATTTTATTATTATTATTATTATTATTATTATTATTATTATTATTATTATTATTATTATTATTATTATTTTATTATTATTATTATTATTATTATTATTATTATTATTATTATTATTATTATTATTATTATTATTATTATTATTATTATTTTATTATTATTATTATTATTATTATTATTATTATTATTATTATTATTATTATTATTATTATTATTATTATTATTTTTTATTTTTTTTTCATTATTTTATTATTTTTTGATAGCATTTTCATTTAAACTTTTTTTTCTTCTTTTTTTTTTGTTTTTTTTTTTTTTTTTTTTTTTTTTTTTTTTTTTTTTTTTTTTTTTTTTTTTTTTTTTTTTTTTTTTTATTTTTTTTTTAACATTTTCATTACACTTCATTCAATTATTTTATTATTATTATTATTATTATTATTATTATTATTATTATTATTATTATTATTATTATTATTATTACTACTACTATTATTATTATTATTAGAATCCCCTAAGTCTTCCACCTTGAAATATGGCTTAACATTAATCTTGTTCACGCAGTTAATTCTCTTTCTGTTCCAGTAGTAGATGTTATTTCCCAATCTTTTTACCACGTAATATGGCCCATGGTGTGCCGTTGAGAGTTTACTTTTGCCATACTGGGCATCTTTGATTAGTATATATTTGCATTCATCTAATGTCCTTGGCACATATATTTTCGCATTTCTTGATTTAAATTTAGGAGACAAAGGCATTGAGAACAGTGTTTGTAATTTTTCTGCATAAGTTTTTTGTTGTCCCAACGCCCAAGGATTATTTGAAGACTATCAATGCACCAGGGATTCTTATATTCTGACGATACAATAGCGTTGAAGAAAGGTCACTACCACAAATGGAGGAGTGCGGAGGAAAATAAGTGAAAATGTTAATAGCTCAAGCCAACTTGTACTACTTATTTTAGTTAACATTGTTCTGAATGTGAATAAAAGTGTTTTGTGGAAATTTTCAATCAGACCATTACTTTGTAGACATTGTGCTGTTGTAAATCTGTGGTTAGATCCCAAATTTTCACCAACCGCTTTAAAAATTTCACTTGAAAACTGTGCACCTCTATCAGTAACATATACGTTTACCACACCAGCAATTGGTAGAAATTCTTTTACCATTGTATCTGTTATGGTTTTACCTTCTATATTTTTCAAAAGGTATGCATAAGGATATCTGCTGTATCTATCTATTAGTGTTAAAAGATACTTGTACCCTTTAATGTCGGGTAATTTTATTAATGTGTTTAAATGGACAGCCTCAAATTTGTGAACAACTGGTGCAAATTTTTCGTATGGTGGACAGATATTTTTGTACATTTTAGTTCTCAAACACTGATAACACCTTGATATAAATTCTCATTGTTTTTCTCATTGATGGCCAGACTGCCACTTTTTCCAGCTTAATGTTTTCTTGATTCAGAAATGTCCCAAAAGCGTGGAAATGCTGTATAAACTCATTTATCATAGATTCAGGAACAATTAATCTTGGATATTGTACTTTACTAACATCCATGGAAAGCTCAATATCTTCATTTTCATGAGCGACTTTTTTTTTAGTAACTTCAAGAGAAGAGTCTGCAGGATTTTGCAAAATACTTTTTAAAAAATCTTCTTCCATTTGTTCTTCAAGTATATTTTTATAAATAAAGTGATTAAACTTTCTAAATATATCTGCAGCAGAAGTTCTGAATATAGCATATATAAAAGAAAGACTATCAATTTCATTTTCTGCATTATCTTGGATCAAATTTATATTAATTGCTTCAAAAACTTGTTTATTATTATTATTATTATTATTATTATTATTATTATTATTATTATTATTATTATTATTATTATTATTATTATTATTATTATTATTATTATTATTATTATTATTATTATTATTATTATTGTTGTTGTTGTTGTTGTTGTTGTTGTTGTTGTTGTTGTTGTTGTTGTTGTTGTTGTTATTGTTGTTGTTGTTGTTGTTGTTGTTGTTGTTGTTGTTGTTGTTGTTGTTGTTGTTATTGTTGTTATTGTTGTTGTTGTTGTTGTTGTTGATTTTATTATTATTATTATTATTATTATTATATTATTATTAATATTATTATTATTATTATTATTATTATTATTATATCTTGACCGGAAATCTGGAAGAATATTTTCAGCTGATCTGATGTGGTTGAATGTGAGGTCGTACTCTAAAAGAAAAGTATCTCTGCTCTCTGCTCACAAGATTTTTGCTGTCTGTTGCGTTTTTAACATATTGCACAACAGATAAATTATCACAGTATACTTGAACAGATCTTCCCTCTATAAAATGTGTGAACTTTTTCAATGATTTGACTATAGCTAAAAGTTCTTTGCTAAAAATTGAATAGTTACATTCTGTATTTGACAAAGAAGTGCTGAAAAATCCTAGTGGCTTATTAATTAATACCATTTTCTAATGATGATGATGATGATGATATATATATATATATATATATATATATATATATATATATATATATATATATATATATATATATATATATATATATATATATATATATATATATATATATATAAAGGATCAAATATCTTAGTTAACTTTAAATTCTTGAAGCTGGACTTTTCCTTTCCGGGTTTTTACTTTCGTTGAATACTAATGGAGAGAAAATGGAATTAACAAATATCTGTTATATATATGAAAGCAATTCTATTTCTTTATAAACGAAACGCCACTGAATCAAGTTTTTTCTTCTTCTTCTTTCTTCTTTTTAAAAGAAAATACTTTATTAATTTCGTGAGAATCTATTATTACTAATATTATTATGATTACTATTATTACTATTATTATTATATTAATATTATTATTATTACTAATAATCCGTCAAAAATATATACTAACTATTTAATGAAATTGTTTTCATGTGAATTCGTTTTAAAAATTCCTTATTATAAAATTAATAGTTTTATACTAATTTAATTACTTATATAAAAAAATCTAATTAAAATTATTTAAAAAAATTAATGATTGTCCTTTTCATCACAAGTAATTATTTCCCATAACGGTATTTTTATTTTTATTATTATTATTATTATTTTTAAGGGAACAAAGAAATTACTTCTTTCTTGATGACTAATACGACAGACACGCCATTTTCTTATATTTTATTTTTACTTTCTTTTACAATTGTTTTCGATTTTATCAGAAAAAATTAGCACAAATTCTACATTTTAATATATATATATATATATATATATATATATATATATATATATATATATATATATATATATATATATATATATATATATATATATATATATATATATATATATATATATATATAAAGTGATGGATCGGATGTCATATTTTCTTTAAAAGTTGAAAAAAAAAAAAAAAAAAAAAAAAAAATGGGCCAAAAACTTTCCAAATTTCATATGACCGTGTTTGGCTGAAGGAAAATTTTAAAATATAAGGATTTTTTTTTTTTTTTTTTTTTTTTTTGTAGTATTATAAAGTATTTCAATATTAGTAAATATTTCAAACTAATTATAAAAGCCGAAATAAAAGATAAAGAACAAAGTTACAATTAAAAAAAAAATGAATATCTTTGATCTCTTTCATTGGATAATACAATCAACCTTTTACATTGCATGCGAATGAAAATAAAAACCGAGCTTTGAAACCCTTTAATAATTAATTAATAATACCAGCATTTAAGGCTTCATAGGAGGCGAAGAAGCCGAAGGAGACGAAGGAGCGACAGGAACCGAAGGAGGAGGAAAGATTTTAATCTTCATTTTAATCTCTTTTCGTGACAACACTTCAAAAAACAACAAAATAAAAATTTCGCTTTCGTTTAAGTCAATAATTATGACTCATACAAACAGGAGTATAGTCAATATATATATATATATATATATATATATATATATATATATATATATATATATATATATATATATATATATATATATATATATATATATATATATATATATATATATATATATATATATATATATATATATATATATATATATATATATATATATATATATATATATATATATATATATATATATATATATATATATATATATATATATATATATATATATATATATATATATATATATATATATATATATATATATATATATATATATATATATATATATATATATATATATATATATATATGATGGATCGAAGCTGAAAAATTGCGCAAACCGCAATTGCGGTTGCTTTTTTCTTTAAAAACCGCGATTTCTGTTATTTTGCGGGTTGCATTATTTTGGGAATGCGTTTATTTTTTCGGTTGTTAAAAAGGTATAACAGCGGTTGTGGTTGCGAATCTTCGCTCCATCACTTTTATATATATTATATATATATATATATATATATATATATATATATATATATATATATATATATATATATATATATATATATATATATATATATATATATATATATATGGCAGCCTTTTGGGAGAAGTTCGAAATTTTTGAAGCCTTGCCTTGATTGACCCCCTCTAAATTTCGCATCGGTAACTGTGAGAACTGTGAGAAGCTAACTCACACAACTTATGCAACTCAATATGAGGCATGCATAGTTTCACGCTCTCTCTCTCTCTCTCTCTCTCTCTCTCTCTATCTCTCTCTCTCTCTATCTATCTCTCTATCTATCTTTCTATCTATCTATCTATATATATATATATATATATATATATATATATATATATATATATATATATATATATATATATATATATATATATATATATATATATATATATATATATATATATATATATATATATATATATATATATATATATATATATATATATATATATATATATATATATCTATATGATATATATCTATAATTTAAATTTGCTTCTCCGCAAACAAAACCGCATTTTCCATAAGAGCTGTTGGGAATGCGGTTGCGGTTTTAGAAATTTCCATAACCGTTGTTGCAGTTGAAGTGTGGTTATTATTTTTACAAATAATGCAGCTACGGTTGTGAAAGTTATGCGGTTGCGGTTGCGAAGCTTCTCTCCATATATATATATATATATATATATATATATATATATATATAGTATATATATATATATATATATATATATATATATATATATATATATATATATATATATATATATATATAAATTTGAGGTAGTAAATGACAGAGAGTTACATAGTTTCAATATAAGACATATGAAAGTAAGCAAGTCGAAGAAAGAAGTGAAAATAATGGGGAGAAAGTGTTCCTGACTCTACATGTAAGAATGAGCATAGCGTTCAAATCTGGGGTCAGAGAGGTAGAGAGAGGATGGATAAGACTCTGTGGAAAGATGGAGTCTCAAAAACTTCTTCAGAAGGAGGAGCTAATGCGAACTAGACATTTCAAAATAGGGAAAGTAAAAGGAGAATGAAAAGCAGTTCAATAACTAGAAAGAGATTGGAGAGAGTTAGTGAGATTAGGAAAATTGAAAAGTCGAAAAGCCATAAACTCTACCTTATCAATAATGTTATTGCACTTCCCGACATTTGTCAAGCTTTTAAAATAAAATAATAAAGTTTATCTTTTTTGAAATGTCTTATGATGTTAGCTGCTGGATTTGTAGACGTCAAAAAATTTTTTTTTTTTTTTTTTTTTTTTTTTTTTTTTTTTTTTTTTTTACACATGACCACCATTCACTGGCAAAGCCCTATTCAAGGATGAGGTGTCAGAAGTATAAAAATAAAGTAAAATCCTCGATTTCTGTCAAACAGTCTTCAAATGTTTGTTTACAAATATTCAGAGCTTAATAGCGTTTCCCGAACTTTCTTTTTCCTAAGCCGATTAATTTAATATTTTTCCTTTCCTTCGTAAAAATTTTATGGATTATTGGTAAAATGGAACAAATTTTTAATGTTCAAAGATATTTCATTCATTTTTAAAGTATTAAAAATATATATACAAAAATGTAAAACAATAAGAAGTGTTAATGGGAGATGTGATTTGGTTTCCCGTCAACTAGAAATTTCAAGTCTGCAGAAAAAGATAACTTTATTCTTAAATCTTGTTCGACATCTAATCGGTTTCTGTATTTATTTTTTAGAAAAACAAGTGTCGAGATGGCTGTTTCACATTTGTAAGTTGTGACAAAAGGCATTAGATACTCTTGGCGACAGGATAGCCAAAATTCGATCAATAGTGTTATGTCGAAGCTGTCTTTAAGCGTTGTATCACAAAACAACTCAATAATGTAATCAATATCTGAATCCAAAATACAAATATACAAAATTCCGTCTCTGATTATATATTAATTATGAAAGGATTTCTTATCCATGCTTTGGTTCCGATGATTGGAGGAAAATATTCTTTCAGATTTGTCTGCAATCTTTCAGATGTTCTTTGAGAGCAATTGAAATTTCAGCAGTCATGGAACTTTTTGCACTTCAGTTAGCTTCATAAAAGCATTATAA
>SEYY01023784.1:22500-37242 GCA_009176605.1 Armadillidium nasatum
ATATATATATATATATATATATATATATATATATATATATATATATATATATATATAATGTTTTTTTTTTTTTTTTTTTTTTTTTTTTTTTTTTTTTTTTTTTTTTTATTAATTATTATATTATTATTATTATTATTATTATTATTATTATTATTATTATTATTATTATTATTATTATTTTCTTTCAATCAATATAATATTATATATATATATATATATATATAAATATATATATATATATATATTATATATATATATATATATATATATATATTATATATATATATTATATATATATATATATATATATTATCACCTCTGGTGGGCAAAGGCCCTACTAAAGTTCCACCAGAGTTAGTGGGGAAAGATGGAGCCGGAGACTGTGTAGAAAGTCGAGTCGCACGAGCCCTTCTCAGTGGAGGAGGTATGCGACGAGAGAGGTTCAGAAGAGCAGTGTCCATTGTAATAGCGATAGTATAGAGAGAGTGACGCAACAATTCGACGGGCAGAAAGAGATTGGAGAGAATCAGTGAGAGCAGGAGAGTTGATAAGACGAAAAGCCCTAGACTCCACCTTTTCCAGGAGAGCTGTGTGAGTGGAACCACCCCAGATGTGTGACGCATACTCCATACAGGGGCGAACAACACCCCTATACAGAGCAAGCAACTGGGGTGGAGTGAAGAAATACTGAAGGCGCATGAGAACACCTAATCTCTTAGAAGCTTGTTTAGAAAGAGAGGTAATGTGATTTTTCCAAGAAAGATCACGAGAAAAGGAAACACCAAGAATATTAAGAACAGATGAAGGTCTGAGTTGAGTGTTTTCGAAGAAGATATCATAGTTGTGTGGAAGATTGTGTCGAGTAGAGAGATGGAGGAATTGAGTTTTGGTGGCATTGAAAAACCATGTTCTCTCTGCCCCAATTAGAAATACGAGATAGATCAGAGGTCAGCTGCTCCAAGGCAACCCTCCTTGCATCTAGTAACTGTTGTTGAGAGGGGCGCCTTTCAAATTGAAAAGAGTAATGAATGGGTGGAGTCGTCAGCATAGGAGTGGATAGGAGATGAAGTAACAGGAAGAAGGTCATTAATGAAAAGTAGAAAAGTGTTGGGGATAGGACAGATCCTTGAGGAACACCACTATTAATAGATTTAAAGGAAGAACTGGTGGCCGTCTACAACTGCTGCTATAGAACGACCGGAAAGGAAATCAGAGAGAAGGTCACAGAGAGAAGGATAGATTCCGAAAGAGGGAAGTTTGGGAATCAAAGCTTTGTGCCAGACTCTATCGAAAGCTTTCGAAATGTCTAGCGCAACAGCAAAAGATTCACCGAAATGCCGAAGAGAGTAGGACCAAGAGTCAGAGAGAAGGGAAAGGAGATCACCAGTAGAGCGTTTCTTACGAAAGCCATACTGGCTATCAGAGATAAGATTAGAAGAATTGAGATGTTTCCAAATCTTCCTGTTAAGGATAGATTCGAAAACTTTAGAAAGAAAGGAGGTCAAAGAAATAGGACGATAGTTAGAGGGTTGAGAGGGGTCCCCCTTTTTCGGAAAAGGCTGAATGAGCGCACCTTTCTAGCAAGAAGAGAAGGTTGAAGTAGAAAGACATAGACGAAAAAGTTTACCAAGGCAGGGTGCAAGCTCGGAAGCACAAGTTTTGAAAACCACAGGAGGGATACCTTCAGTGTTAAGCTCAGAGAGAGAGAGCAGAAATGACGTCTTTAGAAGAAATTATAATTTATATAAGGCATAAATGAGTTGGAGGGGGTTGAAGGAGAAGGAACAGCTCCAGAATCGTCTAAGGTTGAATTAGAAGCAATAGTTTGAGCGAAGAGTTCAGCTTTAGAAGAAGGGAAAACGACAGTTGTACCGTCAGAAGATACTAGAGGAGGAAAAGAGGAAGAAGCAAAGTTAGAGTTGACATTTCTTGAAAAATGCCAGAAAGGGCGTGAGGAAGTAGAACCAGGAAGATTATTGCATTTTCTATGGAGAAAGGAGTTTTTAGTGTTACGAAGGATAGATTTTGCACGATTCCGGAATGAAATATAAGTTTCAGGAGTTTGAAGACGACGGTAATCTCCTGAAGGCAGCATCCCTGTGGCGGATAGCACGAGAACAAGCAGAGTTAAAACAAGGTTTGTTAGGTTTAGTAGAAGGGAAAGAATATGGAATGCATGCCTCCATGCCAGAGAGAATCACCTCGGTTATGCGCACTGCACACTCAGAGGGACCCCTCCCACGGAAACAGTAATCATTCCATGGAAAATCAGAGAAGTACAACCGCAAGTCAGACCAGTTAGTGGCACCGAAATACCAAAAACGTCTCCTCGCAGAAGGCGGGGGCCGTTCTTGTGGAAGACTTGAAGAGACAGGACAAGACACAGAGATAAGAAGGTGATCGGATGAACCAAGAGGAGGAAAGAGATTAACAGTGTATGGAGAAGGATAAGAAGTTAGGAAAAAATCAAGTATGTTGGGTTCATCACCAAGGCGATCAGGGATACGGGTAGGGAGATGGACCAACTGCTCAAGGTTGTTCTGGATAGAAAATTGGAAGGCGAGTTCACCAGCTGGATCGTGAGAACTAGATGAAAGCACTTGGTGAATATTGAAATCACCTAATATGACGATTTCAGAGAAAGGAGAAGAAGAAAGAATGTGTTCTATTTTGGAGTTAAGATATTCGAAGAATTTTGATAGTCTGTAGAGTTAGGAGATTAGTAGACAGGACAGATAAATTTAGTTGTAGAGTTGCAAGAAAGTTTAAGCCATAAAGTAGAGAATTCAGAAGACTCTAAAGTAGAGACACGAGAACAGACAACATCGTTGCGCACATAAGCGCAACATCCGCCTTTGGCTGAAAATTGAGGATAGAGACAGTAGGAGGAAACAGAGTAGGGCTTGCTGTCAGAGCACTCAAACACCTAAGTTTCGGTTAAGAATAAGAGATGAGGTCTAGAAGAAGAGAGGTGGTGTTCGACAAAGTGGAAATTAGTAAAGAGACCACGAATGTTGCAGAAGTTGCAACGAGAGAGTTCAGAAGAGCAGTGTCCATTGTAATAGCGATAGTAAAGAGAGAGTCTGTTTGATCGTTTCAATTCCGTTCATAATCCTTAATCGTAGGTCTTCAACGGTGTCGATTGGAGAAGAGTATACTAAGATCTTTAAATGTTCCCAAAGGTAATAATCCAAAGGATTTAGGTCTGGTGACCTTGCTGGCCACGGAACTGGGCCACCTCGACCTATCCATTGATTGGGAAAGGTGTCATTCAGGTGTTCACGAACTGCAGCATTAAAGTGTGCAGGAGCCCCATCATGCATAAACCACATGTTGTGGCGCAACTGAAGAGGTACATCATCAAGCAAGGTACGGAGCTCATGTTTCAAAAAGTTCAAGTAGATTATGCCATTAAGCCTGGGATGGAAGCTCGAACATAAGTAGATGATCATTTAAAATTCCTGCCCAAATGTTTACTGAAAACTGATGTTGTGAACGATTCTGTTTGATGGCATGAGGATTCTCGTCTGCCCAAATGTGTTCGTTATGAACGTTAACGATAGCTGTTCTTGTAAAGTGAGCCTCGTCGGTAAATAAAACCTTCGATAAAAAGTTTGGGTCAATACATTTGTCCAAAAACCATTGACAAATAACAACACGAGGAGCATAGTCACGTGGCAATAGAGTATGCACCTGTTGGACGTGGTACGGGTGTAACTGTTGCTCGTGCAGTAACCTCCAAATAATAGATTGGTTCGAATTAAACTGTAGTGACAATTCTCGAGTTCTCTTTTCAGGATGCTCAGATATTTCATTAAGAACTAATTTTTCTAAATCAACAGTCCTAGTAGATCGGGGTCTGCCTGCATTAGTGTGCTCTTTGGACTGCAAATAACCTGTTTCAGACAGGCGTTGATGAATAGTGGCAAAAAACCTTGCGCTTGGACAAATTCGGTTGGGATATTTCTCTTGGTACAAACGTCTTGCTGCAGAACTATTGCAGCGTCTCATCCCATACATTAAATGCATGTCAGCTAGTTCAGAGTATGAATACACGTGGTAATTACGTTTCATATTCAATAACGAAATAAACACGTAAGAGACACACACAGTCAATGAGTTACAAAGTAATGCTAACACAAACAGACAGTGCATTTGCACGGTAGTTGGTTGTTTTGGTCAACAATCCCAAATTTAGAGTGTAACTTACTCGGTTTCGTAGATGCAAAATATTTAATAACAAACACATACAGACAGCCAGACGGAAAACTAAGCACATTACGTCATACCTTTATAGGAACTTTTACCTTTATTTTTGCATGTCTTATCAGTTACCAAAAATTTTCACCATAATTTTGAATCACCCTATATATATATATATATATATATATATATATATATAATATATATATATATATATATATATATATATATATATATATATATATATATATATATATATATATATATATATATATATATATATATATATATATATATATATATATATATATATATATATATATATATATATATATATATATATATATATATATATATATATATATTATATATATATATATATATATATATATATATATATATATATATATATATATATATATATATATATATATATATATATAATATATATATATATATATATATATATATATATATATATATATATATATATATATATATATATATATATATTATACTTTATTTTTTTTTTTTTACCTTCTCACCCCTGACCACCCCATGTTGAGGCGGCCACACTTCGCTAATGAAGCTTCCTGCCGCAGTCGGTCTCGTCCAGAGATCCTTCAAAGAAGTGATGCCCCAGAAGATTTTGGGGCGAGAGTTGGAAGGACAGCGTAATAGAAAGTGTTTCACGGTCTCCGGGGCCATTCCGCATCTAGTACAGGTGGGAGATGCTGCCTGGTTTATTTTGAATTCGTGTTTGTAATGTTGTAGGTTTGGGTGGTGCCCGCATCTCAATCTTGCAAGTGAGGTTTGTAAGTGTCTTGGGAGGTTGTTGAAGTCGGGGTTTATTTCGGGGGGGGGGGTCTGTTGAGGATGTTGTTTGGAGGTCTGTTGATCATGTATGAATGTGTTAGTTGAGTGTGTATATGTTTGGTTATTGTGGTATTGGGGGGAGGGGGGATGTGATTTAGGATCTGTTTGTAAAAGGCGCCGGTGGACGATGGAGGCTGTGTTAGTCTTTGTGGGGTAGGTTGGAGGAGAGTATAGTGACATGGGTGTGTGGGTAGGCGTGTTTTTGCGTAAAATTGGGTGCCTATCATTTCGAGGTGATTCCTTATGGGTAGTATCTTGGTTTCGTTGTGTAGGTGTTGTTGAGGGGTTGTGCGAGTGCAGCCGGTGATGGTGCGAAGGGCTTTATTTTGCGTTATTTGGAGTGTCGTTAAGTTTTGGTTGGAGAGCAGAGGGTGCCAGACAGGGGAGGCGTAGTTAATGGTGGGGCGTATAAATTGTTTGTAGATTGCAATTGAGGTTTGTATGTTGTTGTGTATGTCTGTGTTGGCAACTGTTTTGAGGATGTTGAGTTTTCTGTTTGCGGCTGAGGTGGTATTTTGAATGTGCTTGGAGAACGTGAGGCGAGTGTCAAATGTTAGGCCAAGGATCTTAGGGGTTTTGTTGAAGGGTATTGTTGTTTAGTAGGACTTGTGGGTGGGTGTTGGATATGTGTTTGTCTGTTGTTATGAGGGTTATGGAGGATTTGTTTGGGGATGCTGTCATCCTGTTTTCGACTAGCCAAGTTTGGAGTTGAGTTAGGTAGTCTTGAGTGAGTGATGTTGCGGTGGTGAGGTCTTTGTGAGTGGTGGCTATAGTTATGTCGTCGGCGTATGAGGTGATGTGGGTGAAAGTTGTTTGTGGTTGTGGGAGGTCTGCTGTGTAAAGGTTAAATAGAGAGGGGGAGAGTATGGCTCCTTGGGGAACTCCGTTCTTTATGTTGATGGTACGTGATTTTTGGCCGTTTTGTTGTATTTGGGCGGTTCTTCCTGATAGGAAGTTGGATAGCCATTTCTTAGTATCTGTTGGGATGTTGGATTGGAGGATTTTATGGATAAGATTATGTCTCGGGACAGTATCGAAGGCTTTGTTTATGTCAATTGCTATTAATATAGTTTTGTGATATGGCTTATGGTTTAGTCCGTTTAATATAGGTTGGATGATGTTGGTAAGTGCAGTGGTGGTGGAGTGGTTGGGTTTGAACCCGTGTTGGAAGTTTTGTTGAGGGATGAATTGGAGGATAGAATTTAGGATTAGTTTTTCAAGAAGTTTTGAGATGGTGGATAATAGAGAGATTGGGCGGTAAGAGGAGGGGTTTGAAGGGTCTTTGCCAGGTTTTAGTTTAGGGATGATTAAAGCTTTTTCCCATTGTGGTGGGATATAGTTGAGTTGGATGGATTTGTTGAAGATGGAGGTTATGTATGTGATTGTGTGGATGGATAGGTGTTTTAGGTGAATATTTGATATGTTGTCTGGTCCTGTTGCTGGAGAGTTTTTGATAATTTTAATGGTGTTTTGTGTGTTTGTGGGTGTGATGGCGTTTAAGTTGTTTTGGTTGTTGCGTAGCTTTTTCAGTTTTTTGATTATTTTCTGTTTTGTGGGTGGGTAGGTAAGCTACTTTGTTTAGCGAAGTGTGTGGCCAGTAGGTTGATGTGTTGTTTGGGAGTTAATGGGGTTTGTGTAGTGGGATTGGTTGGAGTTTCGTGAGTGTGAAGTGGGTTTTTTTTTGCATTGTGAATTGTGTGGATTGTTTTCCAGACTCTTTTGCTGTTTGTGTTGTCCAAGTTTTTGATGAGGAAGTTTTGGTAGTTGTTAGTTGTGTGAGATTTTATTAGGGTCGATATTTGATTGTTTAGGGTTTCTAATTGTGTTTTAGTGAGTTGTGTGGGTTTGTTTTGGCGTTTTAGTGTGTTCCTTTGTTTTATGAGGGAAGCGATTTCGGGGGAGAGGTTTGGTACATATTTTTTAATGTGGCCTTTAGGGATGAAGATGTTGGCTGCTTTCTGGATTGTGTGGGTGAGATGATTAATTGCTGATTTGAGGGAGGATATGTTTGTAATTTCGTTTGTTGTGAGGTTTTCATCTATCTAGTTGGAGAAACCGGTCCAGTCTGCTTTTTTGTAGTTGGTAAAAGTAGTTTTAGATTTGTAAGTGGGTTTGTTTTTGATGTGGTATTTTATAATTATAGGTAGGTGGTCGGAGTTTAGATCGGTTTCTGTGTTCCATTGTAGAAGGGGGTGAATGTTTGAGGAGCAAAAAGTGATGTCTGGTGATGTGGGGGATTGGTTGATTTGCGGGGGGATTCTGGTATGGAGGTTTTTGTTGTTAAGGATGTTGAGATGTTCCAAGTGTTCGATGATATGGGTTCCTCTTTTGTCGGAGGCTTGGTTTATATATATATATATATATATATATATATATATATATATATATATATATATATATATATATATATATATATATATATATATATATATATATATATATATATAATATATTGCGTCACTCTCTTCATACTATCGCTATTTACAACAGACACTGCTCTTCTGAACTCTCTCGTCGCATACCTCCTCCATTGAGAAGAGCTCGTGCGACACGCCTTTCTACACAATCTCATCCTTTCTCTGTCCAACTCTCAGATCCCAAATTTAACCGCTATATACTCTACTGGTAAAAGTCTGGAACACACTCCCTTTAATCTGTTTTCCCCAACTTCCTTTGACTTGCATACTTTCAAAAGCCGTGTACCTGGAAAAGTCGGCCTCCATCGAGCAAGATGGGTTTTTTTCCAACTCCGGTGGAATTTGGTAGGCCTACGACATTTGGCCACCAGAGGATATATAAAAAGGAAAAAAAATATAGTTGTAAGTAAAAATGAAGGCGATGAAATTTATAAGTATTATTGATTTCGTTTTCATTTTCCTTTTAAGTTGAGGTAATGGGGATGGGTTCGTGAAGGGTATTTGTGTACATGTCTTTGATGTGTGTGTATGTAAGAATATGTCTTATACCTTATTATCAGTCTCTGAGCTAATATTAAAAGAAAGAAGACGCATTATTATTTATTTTTCCAATTTTTCAAGGGGAGTGGATGATGTGTACTTCCCTTTCTTAGCAAATGTAAATAATATAATTTTGTGTGATTAACAACTGTTATTTTCTTTAAGAAAGTAAAAAAAATCTGAAAGCGTTGCCTTATCCAATATTGTCTACCTAGAGACTGAACAAAAAGTTTGCAGATAAAACTGAATAGTGTTGACACAAGACTTTGTAACGTTTTACATGAGTTTTAATTAATTATTAAATTTAGGCCGGCCTAAAAAGCTGAAGGGAGAAAATAACAGTATCAATGAAACAAAAATAAATAAAATACTGAAAATATGGAATACTTGAACAAAAGGAATTTATTTTCAGAGTGAAATAATTTACATTTCAATTTAGAATGATAAAGTTCAAATCGACAAATAAAAAAACTGGTTATAATGCAATTCAAACTTAAAGTATATAGAGAGAACTTACACAATAATCGTGGCTCGATAGCTTAAAAAGAATACAGCGGTAAAGTAATGAAGAGATATCACATAAAAAAAAAAAAAATCAATGATTTTAAAAAAAACAAAAAATTTTTAAAATATTTTTATAAATTTAAAAAATTTTTAATTAATATATATATATATATATAATATATATATATATATATATATATATATATATATATATATATATATATATATATATATATATATATATATATATATATATATATATATATATATATATATATATATATATATATATATATATATATATATATATATATATATATATATATATATATATATATATATATATATATATATATATATATATATATATATATATATATATATATATATATATATATATATATATATATATATATATATATATATATATATATTATTTTTGTACTATAAATTTTTAACAATATACAAAGAATAGAGAAATTTGTTTACATATCTTCAGTACTCCATTTATACGACTCGTCTTCTATCGCTCTTTTTGAGCTTTGTTTAGTAAACCATTCTTTTTCGTACCCGCTTGACCTGTCAACTCCATCCCACCTATAACCTGGAGCTATATTAAAACGATTAGGAGGAAAACTTCCTTTGTATCTTGGTTTTAATGGTTGAGGATTTTCTTTAATATTTTTCTTTGTCATGTATTCTAACATAGGATCTTCTTGACGCATTACACCTTTAAGAGTTCTATTCATATCTTCGTCATCAGCTGCTCTTGCGAAGGATTTTCCCATTTCCTTAACAGTATAATTAATAGCTTCTTTACGCTTCTGATCTTGAACGATACCTTTATTCCATTTCTGATATTTTTCTTCTAATTTCTGAGCTAAAACTTTTTCCTCTTCGGATAACTCTTTACGAATTTTACCTTTAATCTTTTTGAAACTTGTTGCTTTTAAATGTTCATTACCCTTACGCTTGGAAAATGATGATAATGAAGAATCATTTTCAAATTCATTAGCATGATTACGTTTTGAATCAATAACAGCAGATTGCTTTTTATTTAGCAATGACGGAAGACTGGAGTCATGCTTTCTACCTCGGTGTGATGACTTTTCGAAAGGGTATCTTTTGTCATGATGTAATTTACTAGGCTCGTTTTTCTTCCCTATATTATCAGTATCATCTTTCCTTTTACGCGGAGGTGAAGTATCAGAATCGTGTCTTTTTCGTCTAAGAGGTGATGAATCAGTATTGTGTTTTTTTCGTCGGGGAGGTGATGTGTCAGAATCATGTCTTTTTCGTCGGGGAGGTGATGTGTCAGAATCGTGTCTTTTTCGTCGGGGAGGTGAAGTATCAGAATCACGTCTTTTTCGTCTGGGAGGTGAAGTATCAGAATCGTGTCTTTTTCGTCTGGGAGGTGAAGTATCAGAATCGTGTCTTTTTCGTCTGGGAGGTGAAGTATCAGAATCACGTCTTTTTCGTCTGGGAGGTGATGTGTCAGAATCATGTCTTTTTCGTCTGGGAGGTGAAGTATCAGAATCGTGTCTTTTTCGTCGGGGAGGTGATGTATCAGAATCGTGTCTTTTTAGATGGGGAGGTGAAGTGTCAGAATCATGTCTTTTCCCTTGGGGAGGTGATGTATCAGAATCGTGCCTCTTTCGTCGAGGTGACGTGTCAGAATCATGTCGTTTTCGTCGGGGAGATGATGTATTAGAATCGTGTCTTTTTCGTCGGGGAGGAGAAGTATCAGAATCGTCTCTATTTTGTTCAGGAGGTGAAGTATCAGAATTGTGAGTCTTTGGTTGAGTTGATAATGTTTTATGTGGAGCTTGTGAGATACGAAGATCATATTTTGGTGGTTCACTTGTTTCAATTTTTGATTGTCTGATATAAGGTTCAGATTTTAATGAATCAACTTTCGAATCAGATTTAGAAAATGATGAATAATCATCATTAATTCTTCCTTTGTTTTCAATAGATATGAATCCCCTATCAATTTCAATTTGATCTTCAGTTACTTCATTAGAGTTTAATCCTTTCCACTTTTTTTTGTTACTTTTAAATTCGTCAATTTGCTTTGCTTTCTCGCTTTCATACGTAACTTCAGCAACAGTTGGAGCACAATCATCTTCCACAAATCCAAAAGGTATGTCCTTCAAATCAAGGGACTCATCTATCACATTGAAACTGTAAAAGAAAATTAATGTTTTATTATAAATATTAATTATGAACTTTATTGCTGTAAACAACCAATAATAATAATAATAATAATTCTACTATTATAAGTAGTAGAAGTAGTGACATAACGGTAGAGTGATTAATTAGCGTACTTGAATGGCCAGGTTCGATCCCACATTCGGGATCCTGGGTAGAAACTAGAAACTAAATAGAAAAGGACTATATATATATATATATATATATATATATATATATATATATATATATATATATATATATATATATATATATATATATATATATATATATATATATATATATATATATATATATATATATATATATATATATATATAGGCTTTTCGTCTTCATCAACTCTCCCGCTCTTACTTTTCTCCAGTCTCTTTTTGCCTGTAGAATTGTTGCGTCACTTTCTCTGTACTATCGCTATTACAACGGACACTGCTCTTCTGAACTCTCTCGTCGAATACCTCCTCCATACAAAAGGGCTTGTGCAACATGCCTGTTTTCTTCCTTTCTCTGTCCAACTCTTTGAACCCAGACTTAACCGCTATGCTCAGTCTTACATGTACTCTATCTATAGGTAAAGTCCGGAACACACTCCCTTTATCTATTTTCCCAACTTCCTTTGACTTGCACACTTTCAAGCGACGTGTGTCTGGACACATCGCTTCTGATGACTAGGATAGGGCTTTTCCAACTCCAGTGGGAATTGGTAGACCTCCAGCTATGAACCGACCGAGGCCCCGGTAAAATTCAGGGAGAACCGGGGTTAAACTTGCAAATTATACTTAAGGGGATAGTCCAATTTCAAATCTTTTTTTTAAATTTTCATCCGATTCTCCTGAAATTTTCAGTGTAAATTGGGTTTTCCCTGTGAAAAAAGTTCATTTCTAACGTTTTTCTGAGTCTATAATTTAAAAAGCTATTTTTGGAAATTTGACCCTTTTTCAAATGAGTGGCGGGGCCAAACCACTTTCTGGAATAACCTGAAATTTGGAATATATTTTCAGAATTCTATGGGCTACAAAACTAACAGACTTTTGTTCCCAGAGTTATAGAAAAAATGTTATAAGCCGAAAACTGACCAACTATCGAAAAAAAAATTTTTTTTGAAAGAAAAAATCCACCTTTTGGACAATAAAAAAAAATAAAAAAATAAATGAAAAAAATACAACTATAACATTTCTTATTTTTTGGTAGGTGCAAAGAGGTGGGATGGGGCTACAAATTCCTCTCTATACTTTATTCTATGCGATTCATTGGTTTCGAGATATAGCCTTCAAAAAGGTGCATTTTTGAAAATTTCAAAAATTTCAAAAGTTTGAGAGTCTATATCTCGCTTCAAACAAATAGTATCAAGTAGGGAATAGAACAGAACCCATGAGGAACACCACATTAATAATATATATATATATATATATATTATATATATATATATATATAATATATATATATAATATATATATATATATATATTATATATATATATATATATATATATATATATATATATATATCACCTCGGTTACCATTTGAATGTTACTAATGGAATTAAATTAGGAACTAAAAAAAAATAAAACTATTTAAGAAAAAACCAAATGGTATGAAAGAAATGCGTAAAAATAAATGGGAAAAGCAGTTTTGCATTTCAATAAATAACTTTTAGTGGAAAGCAACGTTCTGGAAACAAAATAATCGGGAAGAGATGTAGCAAAATATTATGTAATATTAATAAAAAATTACATAACTTAAGTAATTAAAGAAGTGAACAATTAAGCATAACAAGTTGATCTATGCTACATAAAGAGTTAAGTCCTAATTTTACCAAAATCACGAAATCACGTGCAGTCACATTGAGCCAAATAACTAATTAACGATTAATTAGTAATTAATTGAAAATTTGCAAAATCAAGTTAAACAATATTTTGTGGTATTCGAAACTCTGCAGTCAAAGAAATTGGACATTCAAAACAATTAAGCCAACGAGATTAAGTTACTTTAAAAAATATGGTATCGTATCGGTCATTTTTTGCCGATAATGATACCAATTCCTCAAAGCTCAATATCGATGCCGATTCCTAAAAATATACCGATACTGATATTTCACACTCCATATACCCTAAGATATATATATATATATATATATATATATATATATATATATATATATATATATATATATATATATATATATATATATATATATATATATATATATAATATATATATATATATATATATAAGAATAATATAAAATATATATATATATATATATATATATATATATATATATATATATATATATATATATATAATATATATATATATATATATATTATATATATATATATATATATATATATATATATATATATATATATATATATATATATATATATATTTTGTTTTTTTTCATTATAACTTTCTGTTGTCCATTCCTGCCACTTTCAACTCAGCCAACTCAAACCTCTACAGTGCTACGCTCAAAACTGGATAACTCCTCTCCTATTGCTCGTAAACACAAAAGTAAAACAGCATTATAAAGTACATTAAATTCTCCAAACATTTATTTGATAAAAAAAAATTTATTTTCTTATTTCTATCGTTAATATTGAAGAAAATTTTCAACATTTTTCAGAAACTAGGATTTTTTAAATTTTATGAATAAACTACAGGAAAAAAAGCTTCTTATTAAGAAATAAACATTGAGGACAATTTAATTACGTGTCTAATGGTATTTGTTTCAGGTTTCTAGGCCAAGAAATATTTTTTCTTCAATCCACTGACGTTTGGCTTTCAGATCAAAGCACTTTTCATAAGCTGCTTCATCCTCAAAATTTAAAGAGGATGGTGAAGGTGAAGCTTGATTTACATTAAGTTCATTAACTACAATATTTGCTTGGCATTTTTCACTTATTTTTGAGTTGAAGTACTATATTGCTTCATTCGAATTGCTACGTTAATCAATGCTATCTTTCCTCTACACCATTCAGCGTAATCCGGTACATAGGATCAATATAGATTGCAGCAAGTAATACTTCATTATTAAGAACTTTCTCTCTTTTTTTCCATTGCATCTGCAATTGTTCCACCAATTTGAGATGATGTCAGCATGAGTTTTTTGCCATTCTTTATAAAAGAAGCCAGGGGTTAACTCAGCTGCTTGTAATCTTTTAGTTACTAAGAATGGATGACAAAGGATTATTTCAATCCTTTCTACTTCATACCTCTAAAATCAGTCATTGTTATGTCTGGATGAGACATGTTAATAATGTATTCTTTAGTTCTAAAAGACGTTTAATCATTAGGTAAGTACTGCCCCACCTAGTTGCTAGGTCTAAAATAGCAACTTTTCCTCCTTTATGTTTTAATATAACTTCAACTTTTGGTGTTCGGGCAGTCACATCAATTTGACCTACATTAGCTATAAGAGTATAGACATGTTGTCATTTTAAACTATCTCTGATAGCGAGCTGTAACGTTTGTACAGAACATTGAATGTGTTCTATTCTTACAGCAGTGAAAGCAGATCCAACATCATTTAATTCCATTTCTAAACTACCTTCACAATTTTCTGGGTCAGTGATACAAATTTCAGATTCACAATCTAAGTTCACATTATCTATTTCAGAGATGTCTACAATGAGTTTAACTATTGCACATAACATGTTGGATGTATTATCCGTTACAACTGCTAAAACTTGCTCTTTAGTAAGTTCAAACTCTCTGAGAACTTTCTCAACTAGATTTCTTATAAATTTTAATGTATGTTGTGCTTGGGTTTCTCGAACGGCTACAGTACGTGTTGTTATTTCATTAAAAAGAAAATTATAATTATTTTATATTGCTGTATGCTTTCAGTATTACTGATTACTGTATTAATTATTTTAAAATATTATATTAGCCTGAAAATATATATATTATATAATACATCTATGCAGAAACTTTTTCATAATTCACAGTGAGAAGTAATGAATTACAATAAAAATTAAAAAGAATGAAT
>SEYY01023785.1:10000-11828 GCA_009176605.1 Armadillidium nasatum
ATTATATATATATATATATATTATATATATATATATATATATATGATATAATATATATATATATATATATATATAATATATATATATTATATTTTTATTTATATATATGCGCGTGTGTGTGTGAACCCTCTAAGTCCTAACTTCACATGTATAGACCCCCCTGAGTCCTAACTCTAGGTATGTAGACCCTTTGAGTCCTAACCTTACGTATGAGGACTCCCTAAGTGAACCTCCTGTGTACTAATTTTACGTATGTAAACCCCCGAGTCCTTACATAACGTATATACAATCTCAGAGTCCTAACTTTACGTATGCATACGTCCCAAGTCTTAACTTTACGTGTGTGAACCCTCTGAGTCCTAACTTTATGCATGTGGACCCTCTAAGTCCTAACTCTTACGTATGTGGACTTCCTAAGTTCTAACTTTAAGTTTGTGGACTTCCTAAGTTCTAACTTTAAGTTTGTGGACTTCCTAAGTTTTAACTTTACGTTTGTGGACCCCCTGAATCCTAACTATTCGTATGTGGACACCTATATATTCAAATGTAATATTTCTACACTAAATATTTATTTGTAGGTTAGTAAAAGCTAATGTTTAGTAAAATCCACTCTCCTGTAGTCCCTGGGTGTTCATGTGGTGCCCTGGGTCAATTTGGACCTTGATTAGCTCTCCTGCAATTATAGTTAAGTCAAGTCTTCCGAAATAAATATTATAAACTTTATTAGTTTTTAACATTTGCTCTTAAAATAAAATTTGATTTGATGAATCTAACTTTAATTATAAATTTACATTTAAATTGAGGAAAATGAGTTTATATGTAATATATTTTAGGAAATTCTTATCTCACTCTCAAAATATTCACAAAGGAATATAAAAGAAAATTTTAAATTTAATTACTATTCAACGAAAAGAAATTCAAAATCTTAATTTTAATCCGAACTGATTTACAAATTTTCCTCATTAACTGGTCCTAGTTCTTTTCTTGGTATATGAGGTATGGCTCACAGTCTTTGCTCCCTTTTAGGTGTGTGAGAGAAAGAACAAGGTCTTGGCTCCCTCTTTGGTATATGAGGGATGGCCCAAGGTCTTGGATTTCTTTTTGATATATGAGGGAAGGCCCAAGGTCTTGGCTCCCTTCACAACCTGAACAGTATTCCCAGCTTCTTAGAGGCCGCCTTAGCAACCATCGTGATATGTGGTTTCCAAGATAATTTAGTGTTATGTTATTTACAGGTGAGACAGGAGAGCCATCGAAGAAGATAGGAATTTTGGAAGGTGTTTTGGAGAGGGAGATATAGTGGTGATATGAACGATATTAATGAGTTTAAAAGATATGTTCCTAAAGGCGTAAATTTAGTTCAATCTGTACCTTGTACGTAAAAAAATTCTGAAACCTATATTGAAAGAAAAAATGAAAATATGGGTGTTTATAAAATAAATGTGAAATTAATAAAATATATGAGAGAGACACAGATTTAAAGACGTAAATAACATTCTACAGTCTTAGAATAGTGATCGAATTCACTTACATCAAAGAATTGAGAATTTTATAACTGAGTGATTTTCTTCAGTTGCACTTGTTCAGATAAATTTCAAAATTATTAGAATCATTCATTATAAATAATACAGACAACATTAATAATAAAAGAGGAACCTTTTTTCTTGTACTCAATATCAAAAGATACTTTTTAATTAAAGTCCAAGTTTCGGATTCGTTTTTTGATACAATTGCCAATTTTTTTTTATTTATTTACTTATTTATTTTTTTTTTAGTTTGTATTTTCCTCACGTTTCTTTATTCTCTTAATCGATTCGCTTGAACAAGG